>MU392785.1:0-55770 GCA_022578505.1 Nemania abortiva | reverse complement strand
TTTAATTATTTTATAAATTAAATTTTAATTTTAATTTTTTTATTTAAAAATTTTTTTTTTTTTTTTTTTTTTTTTTTTTTTTTTATTTTTTTTTTTTTTATTTAATAAGCCTAAAGCCTTATTAACCCTTTCCTTTTATATAACTAGTTCTATATAAATATTTTTAATAATTATATAATAATATTAATTCTAGTTAAAAATCCAAACAAAATTTAACGCTTATAAACATAATTATAAACTTAAAAAGCTAAACCCCTTAACAAAAACAAAAACCAAAACCTACTTACCTACCAAAATAACCACCAACTATTAGAACCGCAGAATAAGCTTTACGGACTGCCGCGCAATCTACGCACACAAAATAGACTTCTACCAAGGCCGGAAAAATATTCAAAAACCCCGCGATGGTCCCTGTAAAAGGAGCTTCCCTCTCGACTTCCATTCCTCTACTCCTTACAGTTTCCACTAAAAGGAGCGTTAACACAGAAAATCCACCGAGCTATTATACTCCAATCCAGTCCATCCAATCCATCACACACTACAAAATGCCAAAGTCGAACAAAGAACAGCTCAAACGGGCCATAAAAGCCCTCCCCACGGACATTAAAGCCCTCAACGTCAAGTCCACTTTTTAAACTTTATTATTTAATTAATTATAATATATTAGTTTAATATTAACTTTACTATAAAAACTAGCTAAATAAGCTTATGCTCCTTTTAATATAAATATTACTTTTATTTATTAGTATGCCTTATAATATGCTATAAATAGCTCCTAAAGAGCAAGGACTTCCATCCATTATTCGACATATTCTCTATTTAACAAATGATCACCCAAGACCAATACAACGATGACAGAATCAGCGACTCGGAAAGTCCGCTCCGATTTTTCTCGTACTATGTTGGAGACTCTCTGTTTCGCGCCGAGTCTTTTGTAGCTGGGTTGCTGCAATAGATACTCGCTCCCGACTCGAAACCGTGGATCCTGGCTACCGCACCACCAACCCTCGACGACATGTCCCGGGCCGAGATACGCCCCGCCCATTCCTTCGATTTGAACGATCCTACCTTGGGCATAAACTGGAGATTTCCAGGTCTTTTTTTGTGGCCTGAGGTACGGGACTTTGTCCCTGATAGCTGGTCGGTTATTACGTCTTGGGAAGTCTATATTGATGACGAAACTGAATGCAAGAACTGTATTTAGAAGTACGCGTTTGTACGGCACCGCACACACATCTCCGTTGGCAAAGAAGGAGAAGTGGGCGAGGCCGTCATAGTAAGGCCAAACGAGGTTGAGGTGGTTAGCATCGAGAAGCTCTTGCAAATCACAGCCCCGCATGTTGACCCTGCCACGATAAGCCGGAGGCTGGATAAACTTGAAGATAGCCTAATTAAACGAGAGGAAGAGGTTTGTCTAGGGCCTGGAAAGCGTTTCTTTAGCGTCTTAGAGCACGATGCCGCGTGTGCTGTACTTCAAGATTTTATTATGAAGGCACGGGAGGCCAGAAAAGCCTGGGGAGGACCACAACGCATGAGTAGAGCGTTTAGTCATATATGTTCTTCTTTGTTGAACCTACTCTCTGCCCCACCATTCTCTGCGGGACATGGCGAACACGATTCACACTCTAGATAGGCTTAACATTGATCGTAATATATTTATTTAAGTATTTATATACAGTATTTTAAGTAACGTTTATTGAAGTATTTATGTAATATGTTGAATACTATTTGTTCAAGAATCTATGTAATACGTTAAGTAATGTTGATCCATACACTTATATGGTATGTTAAATAATATTACCTTACATGCTAATATATATAACTTTGTTGTCTAAAGTAAGATCGATAGCCGATATTTCACACCAGCGTCATATTATCACGCCTACTACCTCGGCCCATACACACCTTTTAGCAACTAGATATGTAGGCGGCGTGGAAGCATCCGCAGTTTATAATTCGGTAAGGCGCAGTGGCCCTAAGCTATACTCCGTGATCACATGCCTAGGCATCAAATTAAATATAGGTCTCTGCCCAAGCAGCGACTACGCTTGCGAGTTTAATTCTTGCCAACAGCTTAAGATTGTTGGATCAGCCAGGCGCATCACTAGCTAAAGACGCGCAGTATTCAGAGTGATCATTTGACTTTGAACCTTGTATAATTCGTTGTGTAGCGTCATAAGGCATGGTCGCAGATATCTCTACGGGAGCGGAATTCAAGTGTAGACACATAATTCCGCTGAAGAGCTTGGCAAATTTGCATTTCCAATAAATCAAGTCTCCCTTGTTACCAAGCGTTCCTACCCTCGATTCTCACTTCAGCCCCTTTCATTATCACACTACCTTGTTTCACATCTAGACAATCTTCGTAAGCTTCCCAGTCGTGATATCAAACAACAGACCCGAAGCCGATTCTCGCAGCTCCTTCCGGATAAGAGGGGAGTTCTTGATAAGTTGGACGTCTTTTCGCGTTCTTTCGGCAATACTACCACGCCCGAATGTTAGATTTTAGTCATAAACATAGGAATCGCAACTACATTTGTAGGTAGAAGAGCAATACTTACTCGTGCGTAGTTCCCACAACGAAATTATCCAGCAGCTTGCCATCAATATCAGGATTGTGCGTCCTAATATGCGCGCGAATCTGTTCCTCAGTCATGTACTGGGCACCACAATCTGACTTTTGCTATCAGTGTTATACCTTATGATGCGCTGTATGCTAGAGAAGGTAGATATCAAAAATGTGGGCTAAGGGTCCCATACCAGTGTGCTTGATCACAATAAGTTCCGTTAGGGTAGTCAGATTATCGATGGCAGCGATGTCGTTCAAGTTCCTTGCCGGCGTACCCGAGGCAGTTCGTACGACGACGGCCCCTGGTAATAATATCACGTTAGCGAACATTACTTAAACGCTTCTAGGTTCTGAGTCGTTGATTGACGATACTTGGACCTACCATCGGCATCAGTGATCCCCAAGAGCTCCTCCGGCTTGACGCGTGGGTCGAAGCAACAGACTACGCGGATCAACCAAATCAGTGTAAATTCGAGGGAGAGGGGGAAGGTTACACAGACGCCGAGAGTTTGGCACTCACAGACCATCTTCTTGGGGGTGAACCCGATCTCGGTGAACAGGGGGATTGGCTTGTGGCCTTTCTCAATATAAGCCCTGTAGTTTGACGTGTTGTTTAACTTCAAGATCCAAATCATTACAGAGCCAACTCTTACTTGTTTCTCTTGAGGAGCTCTTGGGCAAGTGAGGAAGCCATTTTTAAACTCAAAGACGTGTTCGATGGTAGTCTCAGCTCTTGAATTTATGAAATCTGGACGTTATTTGGGAGGAGGCGATGGGAGCTGTTCTGAGGTTTCGATAAACCTCCTCGAACGGAAACTTTATATCTGGAGGAAGTCGCGCAAATCTACGTAGTCATCACCCTATGGACAACAAAGCTTGGTAATCGCGGCATTCCCGGCGATGAGATCTTCAATTCCTGCTATAGACAACTATTTTCTCGATTACTAACTGAGTAAATGTTCTGATTAATGCTATACGGAACCTTCGCGAAATTTTGGCTTACATCACGGCTAATACATGAATATTCATTTCTGGTTGACATAAAACCAAAGATTCGGTAAGAGCGGAACACCTGAGGTAGTTGGGATGCACGTTCACTAATCAAAGACTAGACGAACATGTTGATCACCGATCAAGAGGTTAAAATGCAGTATGGAATTCCAGCCGAGGGCATCACAAATAATAAAAGGGGAAGATACAAATGATAGAGAATAATTGATTATTCATACCGCAGATCCGAGGATATCCGGATGACTTCGATCAACCGCCGTACGATTAATCACCGTGCCAGGCCTGGGTCTTAACATCTGGTGCTGCAAGACATGTCAAATTCACTTCAAGAGTGAAAGTTATATCTCCTAGTGGGTGGTATAACTCAGCACATTCTATCGGATGCATTTACGAAGGATACACTGCTAATATATGCGGCGTATAGAACGACAGTCTGGGCCTAGCTTTTATGCTGAATAGGTAACATTGATTAAACTTCTCGGTATTCTCTAAACAGAGTAGATGCCCCCGATACTGGTCATGTAGCATCTATATACGCATACAATATTCTCACCTAAAGATGCCAGTAATACGCCATTATCTACGATAGGTCTCGTAGCTTAGTAGGTAGCAACTTGTAATTTCGAAGAAAGTAAGACTGACGGCGTCCATGGGCGAGCCTACATGAAGAGATTCAGGGCCCACTCGACTCATCTCCCGTTTGAAGATTCATTCGCTAGAGAGAATATGAGCTACTCGATAGCTGACGGTTTGAAGGTGGTCCAAGTAAATCTTGATTATGTAAGAACGGTAGTGGAATAAAGCGAGCTAACCATTTATAGTCTAGATACTTGTTAGTGATGGGATGGAAATCTGGGGATGGTCGCAGCCTATCTTAAGTAGCGCATAACGTGGATATTTTTAATTCTTGACCGTAGTCCACTTTAGGTTAGGCCACTTCTTCTCTTCTCCTATTAACTTAAGTACCTACTTAGGGATATAGGTTGGCGCTTGGACCTGCCGTCGCTGTACGTACATAGTTCGCTCATGCTCCTCTGCAGCTTGTTTGAGGCTTTCACCTTGAGTCTGCACAAGAACATCTAGCCTAGATGTCATGAGGTTTATGCAACATGTTATTTTGTTGTTGTTAGTTAGCCTCGCGCGTGGGTGCTTATAGTTGGCTCCTAAGGCTGGCTCCTCATCTTCCAACACGAGTAGGACAGGCTCTTGTGGGGGCACTCGCGGCTTTGTTACCTGTCATTCCTTCACATTACAAATGATTCCCCAAAAGCTTTGCTACTATCCGACTTGCCGCTCACGTCGTGCCATTGCATATATGTGTTCGTCCGATAACAACCACGGGGACTGTCTACGGCCTTGTGGCTAACCGTCTTGTTATGCAACTTTCTGACACTCTGACTGTTCCCCGTCGTATGAGAAATGCTTTCCCAGCTTCCCGCCCACCCTACGGCCATAGGTGCCGTGGTCGTTGGCGCCGTTCTATTCTGCGTAGGGCAGCACCCCCTTTCACAATGAACACATAGATCAGCGCCTCTTCTGACACATGCGCTAGCTCCTCAGCATCGCTGGCTACCGGATCCTACTTCATCCCCTTAGCCGCTATCCGGGACCTTTGTTCGCTAGGTTATCAGATGCCTATGCTGGGTTCTACGCCTTTAGACGACGCCTTCACCTCACCACCTTCCAGGACCTCCAGAGGTACGGTAAGCCAGACCCTCGTCTCTAGAATATGAATTTCCTCCGTGTCCCAACAACTCGCTGTCACAGGCCCCGTTATGCGCCATGGCCCGAACAAGCTCATCTTCAACTCTACCGCGGCTTTACGAGGTACTGTCACCCCCGAACCTCCCGAGCTCTCACCGCATATCTAATGAATTAAATCTAGACATATATAGAAATGATGAAGTCACCAAAGCAGACTCCTATCTAGTCTCGCAGACAGCCCCTAATGTCTTCAACTTGTTCAACGCTATCGACACAGACCTGCATCGCGCAAAGCGAAAGATTGTCGGAGCCGCCGTCTCCGACCGGTCGATGCACGCCTTCGAACCCACCCTTCGCAGCCAGGTGGATATCTTCCTGAAGCAACTGCTAGCGTGTCAATCAGATGTCGTCAATATCACAGATCGAGCCAAATGGCTGGGCCTAGACATCGTGGGCCACCTTTCATTCGGTTATGACCTCCGCCTCCAAACCGACGAGACCAATCGCTTTTTGGTCAATGCCATTACTCTGGGTAACTACCGCAGCAATATCAACATGCAGTTCCCTTTTATACACAAGATCCATTTACTCGATGCTGTCGGCCGTTTCTTGTACCCTTCATGGGACCAATTCACTAGTTTATTGCAGACTATGATCAGTACCCGTCTTGCCCAAGAAAAAGATGCGCACCGTGACTTCTACGCCCACGTTTCGGACGCCCTCGATGCCGAGCCGGAAGAAGCAAAACATCTCGATCTCTGGACTGAAGCCATGTTTTTCACGATCGCGGGTCTGTACAAAGGTCTCCCCAAATGTAGTCCGTATGCATCATTAATCATGTGAGTATTTAGGAGGCGATACGACTGCTGCGGCCATCAGTGGCACCTTCTTCTATTTGTCGCGCAACCCGGATTGTTATGCCAGGCTAGCCCGGGAGATTCGATCTAGCTTCAAAAGCGGCAGCGAGATCCGAAGCGGACCAACCCTATCCAACTGCCACTATTTGCGTGCCTGCATTGACGAATCGCTGAGGATGTCACCCCCTGGACCCAGCACTCCATGGCGGCAATTGTCTCCTGCCTCAAAAGCAGGCGCCTTCGCCGTCGATGGACATGTGGTGCCGAAAGGCGTATCTGTGGGTGTTAATATCTACTCGCTCCACCACAACGAAAAGTATTTTCCAGAATCCTTTAAATACGTGCCCGATCGTTGGCTCCCCCTATATCACAGCCCAGACACCCTAGATAATGCTGCTGGTGCTGACAAGCGAGCCATGCGGGACGCCTTCTGTCCATTCTCTACCGGTGCTCGCTCATGTGCTGGAAAATCCATGGCATACCTCGAGATCAGCCTGACGTTAGCCAAGACCCTTTGGTATTTTGATTTCAAGCCCGCACTCGGAGTACTCGGCCAAGTGGGCGCTGGCAGGAAGGGTGCCGAGAGTGGTAGAGAGCGGCCCGAAGAGTACCAGCTGTATGATACTTTCTCCTCTATCCATGATGGGCCTTGTTTAGTTTTCGCGCCTCGTGGCGATTTCTGTTGGAGCGACTTTGGTCTCCAGAAGCAAGAATTTGCGCATAGTGATTGAAGCGCAGCTTTCTCTATGCCTGGATCGAATCTTGTGGGATGAGAAAAACCCAAACCTTAGGCAGTGAAAGATGAAGGTTACTGAAAATGAAGTTAGAGCATTTACTTCACAAAATATACTTCTATTATGCGATCTATAGAAGGCGACCCGTGTGCCTTTCTAAAATCAGCGGGGTCTCAAGAATTATCCGATTTATCACTTCTAGTTCTCTCAGGCACCTGTTCAGATATAGAGTAAGATTATAGCTTGTAAGTATGTCGAGATCTAGGAATGCAATCCAAGACCGGGGGCAAAGCAGCTACCCCTATTACAGACTACCTGCATGACCCTCATTCAGCTCACTAATCACGCCTATCTCCATCTACGGTACTCTAAGTCCGCATCCGCGTAAATTGCTAGTAACGAACACGAAGGCAAAATGCTCACTAACTGTAGCAACTTCTTGCATTAAAGATTGAAAGATCATTCAAGTCACAATAATCCCCTATAGTGTCGTGGGTCCTGGCAATCACTCCCCCTTAGTCTCTCTAGGATTCTACTACTGAATATAGCGTCATCTTCCTGAGACCTCGTATTAGCGTTCGGTATTCAATGGGGGCGCTATATTACAGTCGCAAAGCTAAGTGTAGCTGTGCCTTAGGTGTGTGGGTTAGTTATGTGTGGCACATGGTTGAATGACTCCGGCGTGTGAGATACTCCACATCTCTCACGTATATAAAGTTCTAGGATCCCAGGCCACCGCTTGGTTGCGGATTCAGACCCAGATTGCACTAGTTCACTCGAATACTATTGATAAAGGATAATGAAATGATCTGTATCGCGAGGAGCGATCCGGCATCACATGTACTCGAGAATGACTGGTTCGCTGAGCCCTGTGCAACCCGCACACAGTCTCCAACAGGAACCGCAAGAGCACCAGAGCAGGGGAACCTACTACCGGTGCCCGCAGGGTGAGTCATTCTCAGGAGATCGAGTTGGGAGAAAGCTTGGAGCGATGAAATCCAGAGAATAACGGTTTTCGGAGGTATTCGCTTGGCATCCGGCGCAGATTATTTTTGATTAGTTTGCATTGCATTGCGATGCTTCGAATCAAGCTGGAGACGAGCTTAGAAAACCGGACAGCGAAAACAAATTGGACGAATGAAGTCGAGGGGTGTGTGAGTGCAGCGGTGTTGGCAAATGAAGCTGAAATGTGATTAGTGATCATCCTCCCTTCAACCACTCAAGCCCGAGTCCTGGATTTAACGTTTAGTGATCATCTCCAAGAAGATGCCAGATGATTCCCTAATTCATGAAAAGCATTAGAATTCGCTTCTGCGATTAACGGCGATTGAATTGACGTGCTTGCTAAGCTTGGTCGTGATGCTTTTCGATGAATGAGTGCTGTCTATATAATGTGCATGTAAGCCCATAAATTTGACACAGAGAAGTAAGAAGCATAACATTAAAGCACTGAAACCTTACCTCACAAATCCTGCAAACCTTCAACTTCAGTTACTGGATCCCCCTGCTCAGACCCCGCAATGACTGCCCCTCGTCTGATATCCGTAATAGGCGCGACCGGCGCGCAAGGGATCCCCGTCGTCAAGGCCCTTGTCTCATCCGGCCTCTACACCGTCCGGGCACTAACCCGAGACCCAACAAATACCCGCTTCAAAGAGCTCCAATCCTACGGGCCCGTCGAGGCCGTCGTCGGCACCTTCGCCTCAGAGCCTAATCTTCGTGCCCTATTTCGCGGTGCCTGGGGCGCCTACGTTAACATCGATGGGTTCAACAGCGGGGAGAAGTCCGAGATTTTCTGGACGATCCGTGCATGGGAACTCGCGATCGAGGAAGGTGTTCAATTTTTCGTCCTAGGCAATTTGGACTACGCATACAAGAAATCCGGCTTTCGCCCGCAGTTCCATGCCGGGCATTATGACGGCAAGGGGCGTGTTGGTGATTTCATACTAGCCCAGAACAAGGACACAGAGTTCAGGAACTTAGTCAAAATGCGCTCGGCGCTATTTACGACTGGGCCCTACATCGAGATGACCCTCGGCAAGCAAACCCCATTTGCGCCTGTTGTTGAGAATGATACGGCCGTCTGGCGCGTCCCACTGGCCGAGGGCGCGGTCCCGTTTACAGCGCTTGATGACTGTGGGTATTACGTGAAGTACCTCTTCGACCACCCCGACGAGGCAGATGGATTGAACCTCGCCGTGGCGCTCGACCACGTCACCTTCACTGAATACACACGCGCCTTCACAGCTGTGACGGGCCATCCGGCGCGATGGGACGATGTCGAGTTGAATAAGCATATTGAGAATACCTTCGGGCCTCAAGTGGACCTACCGGCAGGTTATAACGCGGACCCAGCGGATCCGGCAACAATGACGCTGCGGCAGAACTTCACGGCTTTCTTTGAACTATGGAGACATTCGGGCGGGAACAAGGGTGTCATAACGCGAGACTATAAGTTCTTGGATCGAATTCACCCGGGGCGGATTAGGAGCGCCGAGGAATGGTTACGAAAGGAGGAGGAGAAGGGGCCTGGAGACCTTTGGAGTCGTACGAAAGAGTTGGGGCATGTTCTTAAGGTTTTAGAGGAGGGACGTACGGGTACGATCTGATAGACGGCTTTGGCTATTGTGGGATTAGGTAGAGAGTAGGGGTAGTGAAATGACGCTGGGAGACGGGGATAGGTGGCTGCGTGGTGAAGTTGTATAAGGCGCGGGATGACCTCGTGAAGCTGATGAATATAGACATTTCATATTTCTCAAATTCTTCGAATTGTAATTTCTTCCCTGGATAGCTGACAAGTTCCAACTTAAGTCGACAAGTACCTAACTGAAGATAATGATTAACACAAAGACTTCATATTTAAAGGACCGGACTCTGTATTCCTGCATACACATACTCTAATTCACCTTGGCCACAGTACTCAGTCTCTACATTCGTATACAGCTAAGGGGAAACCACACCGTGGACAAAACCCTTAACGAGACTTCCACCAGTTGACGCTCGAACACAAAGCCTAATTGCCCATAAGCTACGCCGTCAGAATCCCCCACAGCTCTTCATCTTGTTGATCTTGGACCTATAATAGCTTCTCTCCGAAGGTCTGCGCTGCGCTGAGTTACCTAAGGTGCACCACAGTGGCCAGTAAAGCCATCCTATTCCATCAGAGTATTACCAGGTTAGCCACTCATCAATCCTATAGATTTCAACAGCAGGGAGCCCAGAGGTGCTTACGGTACAGCCGCAGATCTAAATTCCATCCGATGTCATGTCAGCCATGAATTCTCTGAAACTTGAAGTAGTTAGATGAAAGTATGTAGAACAGACTTACTCCTTTGAAGAAGCAGGGCGCATGTTTATCGGGATGCCCAGCGTAACAGTAACAGGTCTTGCCTTCGCATCCGCATTCGCCTTTCTTGTGACACTATTGCGCCATTCGCTATTAGATTTATAATCCCCATATTTCAGACCTAGAGTTTGGGGAGAAAGGAGTGTGAGATCTTACCGGGCATGCCGTCAATCCACGAACTTCCAAGTCAGTCGTCCCCTCCAGTGGCGAAGCCATAGCCACTGCAACCAGCGTTCCAAGAAATACAGTAAAGACACGCATCTCGTAGTTGATTGATTCTAGGTGATTGCAGTGAATGGAAGAAAGGATCGCCTGAAGAGGTTCTTAGTCTTGATGAGTCGGGAGGCGGTGGTTCAGAGATGATTCTGGGAAATGGCATTCTATCTCTTGGCTTCTCTCTAGTTTATATACTTTTCTTTGCAGTCGAATCATACCATATGTATTGCCCTCTGTGCACGCATCCCACGGCATAAACCTAACCTCTGCACACCCTCCTCTTAGCCATGTTGTAAATTGCGAAGGATTGTGGAATATTGATGGCGTCTCTTGAGGCGTTGCGGTGAGTTGTTGATCGCCCGTAATTGGCGGACATACAGCATCCATGTTTGCCTTTGTCTACACAGAGAGCCGGGATGAGATGCCAACCGTGTTTCCAGCCTAGCATAGGATCAAACACATTGTTGTGTGGCGCGTGAGATTTCCATGTGCCTTCGTGTCTCGAAGAACGTTGTCCCCCAGAACCCCGGATTACGTCTAAGTTGCAATAAGCACCAGGGATGGCGCCATACCTATTTTGCCGTTTCACTTGATCCGGGGTCAAATCGAATTCCAGATGATAGGAAAGAAACTGGACCCGTAGGTGAAGAGATGAAGGGGCTGCGCTCCACAGGATGCGGCACAGACGCATTATCTAGTCTAGTCTATATATCGTGGAGGTCTAGAGTAGAGATCGCCGACCTAATCCATAGCACCGCCCCGCAGCTGACACTATCCCTGTGATATGCATCTCTAGCGCCTCGATCAGATAACACACTATAGATGTATTCCGAATGTCTTTAGCTGTAGTGTTTGTCTATTATAAACCATAATGATATCTCGATTAATTCTATGCTACGCGATTAAGAGAGTGATTCTTCCTTTTTCACGTCGCAGATATAAAATTTCCGTATCACAATCTGATTTTATGCTGCCGAAAAGCAGCACGTAAGCGGGAAACCTAGTTTTCAATAGCTCCTCCTCCTGTCTCAGAAGCTTGAAATAAATTAAAACTTTGCGTAGATGATTGAACTACAGACATCAGACAAACACCCTCCGCTATCTATTTATGGGCTAGTTGGCAATTAAAGACGTATTCGTTCAAATGATCAGAACATTACGATACGGCGTATTAATGCCAGCAACGAAATATTCAGCAAAAGGTGACGGAAGTGGCTAGGAGCGGTGAGGGAGTAGCTTATCGGTAAATATAGATACAGTGCTTAATACGAGCAAATTAGATACGTCTGTGTACGTCACCCTCCTGTTACTGGCATATGCTATATTGTCGGTCTCACACAAGACGCAGTCCAGCCGTCTAGTACTTGAATTGTCACTTAAATGGAACTTTAACCCAGATCCCCCGAAAGGATAGTGAAGCCCAAAGTAAATGTACTGATGGGGCTTCTGGTCAGCCCATTTCGGTCCTGAGGGAGTGGTCAAATGGAATCCAAATTCGGATATGTTGTGTAGCGGCGTTGGTAACCCAGAGTAAGGACAACGAGAGAAGAAATTAGTAGTTCCTCTGGAACAGTATGCTATTCGTCACAGTCTAGTTACTTAGTATATTCCATGGCCATTGTCAATTGGTCGCTCCATAGCCGAATCTATAAACAGACTAACCGGAGCAACTGATCCGTTGTGAGAAATTCTGACGGTTGATTCATACCTAGATGCCTCGTATACGTGTACCTGCCATTCCGGGGTGCTGCTAACTATACTGATAGAGAAGCGTCCAATAACACAGAGGCGAGGCAAAGTCATGTAATTGATCCTGCATCACTTTCACTGACAACTCCAAGAATACTGTGAAGCTTTTACGCGCCATGGCCGTTAGGCGATCGCCCGGTCACCCTATCTCCTTCGCCTGCACCACCAGTCTCTCCATTCCCTCATTATTTTAGTGTTTCAGTCACATCACGGCCCCAAATTCATATCCATGTTCTGCGCTTGCCCTTATGTTGCAGCTCATATTACGCCTGCACGTCCTGCATAGCTTCTACTAGTCCCGATATTACGAGTATATCGAAGCCGGCTCCCAACAATACAAAAGTCACGACAATTATCAGCTTACGCTAAACACCAGCTCTAGTTGCCGGTGGGTTTACATTTAGGCATCCTCTACCTGTGCTGACCTACAGTATGGGTGCTATATATTTGTTAAGGTATGAGTGTGATTTAATACCTGGGTAGCCGTTGGTGTATTGAATTGAAACCCTCGAGACCTCAGTTGACCACAGTGTTTACGAGATGATCCTGCAGCGCTGTTGCCTATGGTTCATGTTCTAGTAGCTTGGAACGAATAGTTAATCAATGAGCGTGTATTGCTATCTATTGTGCGACTAACAGATAAGTTCAATAAAAGCTAAAGAGTGTAGGTGAAGCAACCTTTTCTGTGCGGCGCTCCTGAATCGAATAATATGAATGAGTGTTATTTTCCCTTGCGACTCAACAACAGACCATCTGAAAGGTTCAAAGACCATCAAAAGAGGTACTTTAAAGAACGCAGGAGAAAGAAATAGACGTCCACGGTCCGCCAATCGTTGTCAAGGGTCCATGACAACAAATGACGGCTCTGATGAAAGTTGCCGAGATACTGCAGAGAATGTAAATACGATGAGATGCGTATTTCTGCGGCCCAGATATTGTACGTACCTTCGGTAAACTAGGACGTATTATTGTAGTTGTAGAGGAGGGCCACGGAGTATAGGCTGATAGATGAATTCGAGCAAGGGAACCTGAGGTCAAGCGATACGCATATACCAGAGGGCACGGGGTATTTGTAGTTCTTTTGATCAGCTCCGAGAACGTCGACGTGGAATGTCGAACTTTTCTTGCAGTCGAATGTGCCCACGGCCTTTCCGTCGTAGCACAAGGTCAAAGAATCAACCACAGCATCGTCGGTGGAGTCAAATTGGACTATCATGTTGTGGAGATATCCGTTCTTAGTCATCGTTGGTGGGTTGTGGATGGGGACGTGGATGACACCTCTCTTGGGCTGAGAATCGCCGAGGTTACGCGAGGTGAGAACCACCATCCCAACTTTACGTTCGATGTCAGTTTCGAAAGTAGTGTCCGAGACGGCCTCATTCCCATGTGACGTGACATTCTGATACTCGCTGGTATAAGCCTGGGTGGAGCTGAATACCGGCACCTCGGATCCACCTCCAATCGAATAGTTTTTTTCCGGCATGCTTGGGGAAAAGAAGCACAGGTAGTATATTCACCGTCCCTAGCCGATCCCGCAAAGTCAGACAAGTCCCTTTGAAGATTACATGGATAAGTGCCATGCTTCACATTAAAAGTAATACTGACAGTGTATACCTGCTCCAGTGAGGTCAGGTTAAAATAAATGCGCCTATGCTTTGAAATGCTTCTCGGGTCATGAAGATTCAGTACTTAGGCATATTAGTACAGCTCTGATTAAGTAGTTGATAAGTAGAAGGGGATGGGGAAGGGGGGTGGGTATATTTATAATGAGAACGGCCAACAACCGGTACTATAAATTTGATGCCGACCTATGCGGCCTTTATTGGGGCGATAAACAATCAAAATAGACCGAACCCGTCAGCCAGATTCAACACACAATACAATAGTTCCATATACATGCATTCTACCCTCTTAGGCAAATAGGAAGAAACAGTTAACATCTAAACTAGAAGCTTCGGTAACAGCTTACACGAGTCGAAGGCCTTTTACGTACTACGTCAATAGCCGCATTCCTACTTACCCCTTATGCGTCATGTGGGCATACGGCATGCACTACCAAGCAACACGTAGCCTCCTAGGTAATGCAGTATTTACATTGGCGAATCATCTCACCGCCATGGATTCAATATCGTACCATAGAAAACACATTGTGTCCCAAGTTTGGTTTCAGCTCAATATATTGAGTGCAGCATGCCGCTTTAGGAAATGGTCAAATACATCTTAGCATGAGTTGAAGCAAATACGGTATCCTTTGGTCGATAAACAGAAGGAGTGGTTTGGAAGTGTAAATACATTCCTAAGACGGATAGGCATACCGATCAGACGCTCTTCGGGCCAGCTGAAATGCAATGTTTATGAATGCAACATAGGGGCCGTTGGCTGCTTATCCCATACACACGGTATAGAGCGAATATGTAGAAGGTGTCTCCGATTGGCTATCACAGCAGATCACGCAAGACTTTCTATACTATCAAGACAGTTTCTTCATTCTTAATGCTGAAGAACTCGTAGGGCTCCGGTGACGCCTTGGCTATCAATATAATCAGCCGTTCAGTAGTCTAGCCCTGCGATTTAAACGTGCTTCTAGCCCCTTCTTGGTAGTAGTGGCACCGAATCATCCGTACGACAGTATCAAAGGAACCTAACCCTAAAGATTACCCTGAAAGAGAGCCTTTTGTTGAATATATTCTATCGTCGTCTGGTTTTGGTGGCAGAAACTCATAATTTCACGTCATTTACTCGAATTCCATTCACCTCTCCATTGACTCACCCTCTGTGTCGAACGTATCTTCTTGAACCTAGAGAAATTATCCCGAGGGGGGGGGCGTCCCGCAGCTAAGTTAGGAATAAACATGTAGAACACGGCAATACGATAATAAGTTTGACTCATTTAGGCATAACACGCATCTCGTTTTCATTTACTATAATATTATCGCTTGGCTCGGTACCCTCTTCTACCTTAATTTTTGAAAAATGAAAGTCCTGGCCAATGGACAAAGTGGTCACAGCCAAAACTAATATCCTGTTCCGTCTCATCTTCTTTACAAGCCGTTGCTCACAGCCTTCCATAGCCTGCATTAGGTTACATTATAGGTGAGTCACGCATACCGCTACCCATGTCGCCCGCGGAGCTTAATAAATGATTGGATAATTTTATAAAGCACTGCCCTGCGCTGAGGTTGGAGCTGACGCATCAGTACCAAGAAACAAATAGGAAAATTGCACTTCACCGCTAGAAGAAGCCAATAAGAATTCTAGAAACGCCGGAATACAAAGACAAGATTACATGGGTTACGGCATATTAGTGACGACGGCAGCAAGGTTCATCTGACTACGCGTAGGCTAGTTGAATATAACTATGGCCGTGATGCACATTGACTATTTATGCTAAACAAGTGACATCGGGCATCTTTCTAGGACGATTTTCTTTATACACCGCTCCCCCTTCCCCCATTTCCTTAACGAAACATACTTAAGGAACGAGAAAGAATTTCACTGACGTAATTGAAGCGTAGATCCTAGATACAATTGGTTAGAAACTCGAAGATTAGGCTCTTGCTGTGACTGTACTAGGATATAATTATTTCGAAGAAAGTCTGTAGCGATTAAGGATTGCTTGTATTTGCGCCTAGAGCTGCGCTCTGACAAAGGTGAAACGAAGGCCATTGAAGAGATTATGATAGAGGGTTCCAATAAAAGACTCTTATCAAATATATTGGTCACCGGGGGTTAAGCTTTCCGATCATACGGCGAGGGCGAAATTATTGTCTGTTATAACCATACTCAAAAAATAAGGGGTTATAGTGATCTCTTAATCCTAAATTGGACCCTCTACCGCGAGGCCTGGGGATTCTAAGCAGCGGTACCTACGTAGCTAACCGTATCCAATCACTAGGATTCTAATCCGGGTCGGGAATTCCTCTACCCAATTCTCCATTCTTCATCGACAGCACTGACTAGCTAGGGATCTCACTTTCTCTGGCCGGGTCCCCCATTTTTAGTGGCTTTTACGAGCCTAGCGAAGCAAGACGTGAGAATTTGACAATGACCTAGCAGGATTGATACCCCTCCTTCATAAGAGCCGAGATCTACATTGTTGGCATTCTCTTTAGGATAGTTTGGCTGTAAGTGGCCGCATCCTGGAATTACACCCTTATTAGGTGGTTTCAGGTAGATTTAAGTTATGATATTATTCTTTTACCTAGATAGCCATAATAAATGGAGTGTCCAGAGAGCCAGAGGGATGCCGCGTGTCTTTGTATGTAATACCCAAATCTAGTCAAATTACCGAGTAGCTGGGCTTCAGCATATGCTGGGCACCTCCTTATCGAAAACACAGATAGATCGCGTATGCAGCCGCATTAACAATTCGCCACCAATATTGCAACGCTACCCTGAGCCGTTCCTCGTTAGGGCGCCCATGTTTTAACCGAAGGCTGTGCGGACACGAAATGTGTCTAACGTTTATTTCGATTCGAAATCCGGAAGTTTGACCAATCTGGCATAGTAGAAGTTTAACAAGCAGGCTTGGTCTTGATATTTGTGAAATGAAGCGTCGCAAATGAAAGTGATCCTTGAGTTATTGAAACATATAAAAGCAATACGTTAAAAAAAAGAACATGGCAGATTCACAGAAATTTATAGCGAAGAGCACTGTGTGGTAGACTTTGTATCAGGTGTTTTAAAGAAACTTAGCGTGGTGCCGCTGATACCGCAATACCATATCATTGAATTAGTATCTTCTTTCAAAAATATCATCAAAGCGCGAAATAAACGCCCCTATACCGGTTTCTCCGAAAATCCTAAAATTCTTTCAAAGTTTTTTTAGGCATTTTCTGCTACGACGAGTAGAGCGCCCAATTATCGGGACCCATGAGCATCAGTTAAAGCTACAAGTTTCCCTTTTGATGGCGTTCCCTAACGCGTGTTCTGTCGTTGAATATGTGAATAGTAAAACGGAGTGGTTGATCAAGCTACACAAGCCACACTTCATGTGGCTTGTACAGACGAAAGGGCTCTTCAGCATTTTTACATAACAAAACAGGCTGCGTATTAGCTAGCCCCTGAACACTTAGCCAACGCTAATGGCAAGAGGAAACAACTTTCGCCAAGGAAAGTGACTAAATCTATGCGACTAAGAGTATCTAGGTTTAAAGAGCGTACGGCGAAGCTGCGCTAGTTTATAAGCCACCATAAGCCACACTTTGGCACAAGCCACACTTATGCGGCTTTGTATGGCTTGATCTCTCTCCCTGTCTTAATAGTACTTGTCTTTTGTTCTCTCTTCTATAATTATGGCCTCCTCGGCGGGCGATTTCGGAAACCAAATAATATTTAAGGTGTACAGAAGCCGGTCTCTGCTTAAACTTGGATTCCATAGCAAGTTCCGACGGAAGCTTAAAAGGAGCAGATATAAGAACCTACGCTTTTCGTCTATCACATCATCAATGCAACAGGACCTATCTGATATTTCCAAACTTAATAACAGCTATTCGTTCGATTTTTACTATTTAAGACTTTCTAGTCAGCCAAAAATCTTCGAGAATAAAGATCTAGTCGGCTCTAGCTCTATTCGAGGCCTCTCCACCGAGGCCTCGATCCTCACCCCAAATCGTACAAACTTAGCTGAAGCTCGACAACTACCGCGGTTACAGTCACGGATGATGCCCCAGCAGATTACCATACTGCTGCCATCAACCTAATAGAGACAGCGATCACACCAAGCAAAGCAATTCATGTAATTCTTGCCCTACAATGTTCCATAAAAGACGAACCACCACATTTAAAATTAATTAAAGTCGATTCTATTAAAAAGGAGTATTCATCTTACCTAACAATTAAATTACAATTATATTTCGGCTTTATTTCGCTGAAATACATTGCTTGCCAAGCCGGAACTGCTTTGCTTGGTGTAATCGCTGAATAGAGAACCAAAGTGCATGTGGGCGTCGCGATACCTCCAACAAACCATAACATAAGGTTATCTCTCAGGACTTCTGCGAGTGCGCAATCACTGTATATGGCCGCCCTGTCCCCTAATGCCTTTCAATCTTTCTATCTTTTATTAAGTTATTACTTAAAAACGGGGCTAACGTCAACGCTTCAACCAGAGCATACGACACCGCGCTGGTAGTGGCGTACGAAAAAGGTCACATTGCTACTATTAAACTATTACTTCAGGAAGGTGCCGACTTCGATGACCCATTGAAGGCAATATAGAGCTCCGAAATTGAGATACTCCTCATAAATTCTGGCGCGGAAGTCAACACTCAAGTAGGATACAATAAAAGGGGGCAAGACGGGAAAGCGGGGGAGAGTAAAGACACGGCAATGAACAGACAAATCTGGCGGATGATGGAAGATTCTCGGTACAATCCTGTGCGAATGGGACAGCATGAGCCATCAAAAAAACTTGTGGCTGTTTTCTATGCCAAAAGGACCTAGTGTTCTAGTCGTCAAAGGCTACAGGATTACACATGTACCAAGACGAATACAATATGTACACGTATGAGAAGCGAAAAAGTCTACTAGAATAGATATTAGAGATTTTTATTTCTGCAATAAGAATGTTAAGTCATTACTATAATTACCAGCGGTATGGGCTGTGACATGAGATAAGACCTGATGAAGAAGCTAATTAGTATCCTAAGATGAAACTAGCTATTATATACGTGTATTATACACTGCATTCTTTATTTGTCTCCGGGTGTTCTAAATAAGTTACTTCTTCTGTTGTTAGCTGTTTGCAGTGGTTTACGGTACTGCTGATAACTCTATGTTAAGTGACTATATAACCAACCTGTAACGTAGTTGGATTTCCTATGATCTGGCTGTTGAGACGGTGCGGGTAGCAGGGAGCCACTAGGGCACCTACTATTAGCTAAGCACTTGGTGTTGAACTTTTCCTATATAATAGCCTAGCCCCTTAGATTCAGTTTTTCTTCTAGTTAGTCAGGTAGGTTGGCCCTGGGGGGCCTCCTCCACCAAGAATCCAGACCTGTATTACCCCTATACACTCATCCAAAACCTCTGGAAGTGCTTGTGTACGAAGGTGTTCGGGCCTCCAGAGTGCGATTTGTGTTGAAAAGTACTGAGCCGTTTCACTATATATATATATATATGCCAGATCCCCTGGGACCTGGGAGGTTCAGAAATCCATTGAATGCTCTATTGAACCCTATACTACATATTCCTTCATAGCGGTAGGCTAGCCCTCCATTCACTCTGTGACCGAATCACTGACACTCTAGTAACGACTTACCATTCTTACCGCACAAAGGGAGAGCTTCCATCTATTCCAGTAGACCTCATCGCCTTTCATACGAGTACGTATTGTATTCGTCTTGGACCATATGGTGTCTAAAAGCTACGCCATGTATAATTCCGTAGCCACGAACGACTAGAACACTCGGTCCATTTTGCATAAAAAACAACCACAGCTTTTGGCCTCATAAGCGAGCTCAAGCGGTTTCATGTACGTTCGATTGTACATGCATGTCATCATAATACCGCAATAGAAACACTCGGATCATTTCATCTTGACCAACCCTGACTCGCAAACTTCTTTGAGCTGTTGCCGGTCTAACTATCCCACCCCTCTGATTCGTATAGTATCTAGCCACACAGCATATCCAGTAAGGGAACATGCCGCCATTACTAGCAAATCTGTTACACTCGCCACAGGAGGTGGACGAATAATTAACCTATGTAATGTATCTCCAGGGTAACAAATCCCCATTGTTAATACTAGCAACCACTAGGCCGTAGACGGATCAGTGCTTCGTAGTAGTGTAGAGTAAGCGGCGGTACAGCTGCTTTCCATTATAGACTAATGATACCGCATAAGCATTGCTGAGAGCTCAAAAACAAAGTCAGCGTTGCATTCCCGATCTTGCACTCCGACTGCGAGGAGCCCAATCAGAGGAAGTCCATAATCAAGGTGCAATTGCGAGACATTCTCCCTGTCAGCGTCTGTAACATAGCTCTTCGAGGAGTTCCCATAGCCTGCATCTTGTGCTAGAAAAAGGAACGGGCATGACCTTCTGGTCTATGCAAGGTCTACACAATAGGAAGGACCGAGCGAAGTCGTACGCGCTAAGTGCACCGGAACAAATATCTCGGTGTAGTTAGAAATCTATCTCATGAGGCTATTCAGCCTTCGCTTATGTGAGACGTACCAGGGGCCCTCTGAGTTAGGATATCGACAGATCTGTATGTATAAACCTAGGCTAACCCTGCAACCGGAAGGCTTCTGAATAGGGGACCATAAAGACCTTGGCAGCCAGAGTGAATTGTTTCAGATAATAGAGTTCGCCTCCAGGCCCTATCTTAGCCCTTGTTATACCTTCTCAATCAGTGCAGCACCAATAGCTCATCGCAGAAGACTCTCGAGTATCATGCCGTCTAGGGAAGGACTGACAGTAAAGAACGTTCTGGACGTGGCAACGCATGCTTTGATGCAGCCAAGCCTCGCAAAGCTACGTCAGGATTCAAGTGCATCCATCCAGAGCATACGCATTCGCTAGACGAGTTTCAAGTTAGCTTCGCATTAATCATCTCCTTGCATTATCTAAGTTCGCGCGCGCCTAACAGGTAGGGAAACTTTGAGGCTATCTGGATTGTGGGGGTCAATTGTACAGCAGGGATCATTATGATCAAAGCTTCAGGCATAGACCGCCATCGATATTCTACCGCCGGTGGATGCTGGCCTACGATTTAGTTCACGCTGACATGCCATTGCCGAACTGGGAAGTTGAGGAGCACCTCTCGGGACCGAACCCCCATGCATACCCTGGTTCTCATGCCGTTGCGTGAGAATGAATAGCTGAACTGGTACCGAGCTGTTACCATTGCCTGATTGGGCACAGTCGACTGATACCAATGTGCAGATTCTCAATTTGACAATCTTTGTGCCCCTCTGGCGTGCTTGCTGTTATCAAGGGGTCACAAGCACGCCGCTACAGCTGTCCATGCATGCAATTCACCTGACGCAGGGTAAGGAGCTTAATGATAGCCCATTTTCACGTAGGCCCTTGGCCTGGATGATTGAAGTTAGATCATATCTGCGTCAGCCGGGGGGTTGGGCTTCAACGTAGTGAAGCGACGAGGGCATCCTTGCTTATCCAATAGGCACAGCCACGTGACTTCATTCGTAAACTCAACCTATGCACTTGTTGGTCCTAGAATATGCTTGATCGGTTATTTTTCTTCGCATACGCCTCGTGAGATAAGTTCGTCGTCAGAGTAGCGAAGTTATTCACGATGCTCGATTTAGATGGCTCGTTCTTCGGATGTGATTTACTGTCTAATATTATGCTAAGTTATTTAAATGACGCGTAAGAATTATGCAAATTAGGGAGAATGCTCTCTCTACGCAAGATTGCAAAATTATACATCAGTCTTCGATTTGGGCTCGCTCTAATTCCTCGGCTATAACGTTGTTATTGTAGGAATCTTCCCACCTTAGCCACCGTTGCGCGAGAAAGGTTTTCAGTTCCTCCCAGCTTCTCCCACGTTCCTCGATGGAGAGCCATTCCTCCCTCGTACGTATGATAGAATACGGCAAGTTATTTCTCTGGCCTAGATGCCAAGACATGGTTGGATCCTCGTGTCTCGTCATCTTCTCCATCAGTAACGTCTGCGCCGCTAACCTTTGTGCCTCCTCTTCACCCATAGCGCGATCCACTTCGTTTAGGGACAGGGTGGCTTGAAGACGAGATAAAAACATGGCCGGATATCTGAGGAAGCCATGGAGCCTGACGCGATCCGTAGACTCGACATGAGCGGGGCTAGGCAGGTCG
This sequence comes from Nemania abortiva, assembly GCA_022578505.1. Taxonomy (NCBI): domain Eukaryota; kingdom Fungi; phylum Ascomycota; class Sordariomycetes; order Xylariales; family Xylariaceae; genus Nemania; species Nemania abortiva. The sequence continues at coordinate 33,784 of MU392785.1, read as the reverse complement.
AATAGCGAGCGGGGTTGCGATGCAGACTGTTGGTATAGTACATGGCTGTCGTTCAGCGCCCGACGTAGATTCTGCGCTCGCTCGAGAATAGCAAGACTTCGCGATAAGCATTCAAATGGGTTAAGTGTAGTTTCGGAGAAAAGGACCCTTACGTCCTTCATTATACCCGGCAAGAAAGTCATGATTCCGAAAAATATCCACCAGTAACGAGCGTCGGTGCTCGTCTCCATATTAGCGGCGCAGCCGAAGAAGTCCTGCCATGCTTGGGCTTCAAACATCGAAGACTGCTTCTTATACATCTCGGATATTAACTTTTAGAGGAGTTAGCAAGACGCTTCTAATAGAACGGTAAGAATGTGGCGGACAATATGGGGTCCTTGGCTTTTGAGAAGCGCACGGTCAAAACGAGACAATGCAAGAGGGCCTAGCTGCCGAAGGAGTTTGTTACCACACTCGTTATGCATGGCCAAAGCATCTGTATTTGGGAGGCCGAGAGACTAGACGGCATATTGTTATCATCCACCCATACGACAAGGAATATTCGATAAGCTTTACCTCGTAAAGTACTAAAAGCCGTGTAGCGCAATAGACATCAGATCTTGGACAGGAATCATCGGTTCGGATGGTAGATAGACTGCGCAGTGCCTTTGAGTGTAGTTCGGAAGCCGGGAATCGTGTCGTCGAATGCCCAAGCATTTGTGCAGCCTTCGCCGCAACACAGTGCATAGCGTCATCCAAAAAGGGTTGGGTCCCATAGCGGCTCGGGAGATGGGCAAGAAAAGATGAGGAGCCCTTTTGGAGAAATGTAGCGGGATTACTCTGGTTGTCTCGCAATAAGCGGTAGGCGTTAGCAGCAAGATCCACGTCAATAAAGCTGTCAAGGGCCGTTATATCGAAATTGTAAATAACTCTCATCGTCTCGTATCCATTGTATGAGGGCTGCGAGACCGGCCAGGTGAATTGGGTTCCCGGCGGAATGTTAGCCTTCTCCTGCCCATCGTCCTTGGTCTGGGGAGGAGTCAATGAGTATTCCTGGTCATGGCATGTGCTCTCGCGCAAATATCCCTGACGACCCGATCTAGCAGCTTGCCGTCTGATGATGGCTCTTGCATTCTGATTCTGACGCCCATTCCACGAACTGCTACTGTTCTCGACGAATTCAAAAGCGGGTCCAGCTTTCATGCGGCTCTGCCGCTTCTTTCTGGATGGGGTTGAGTCCATGGTCCATGCTGCCAGTTTGTGACCATCTGACCTTAGGTGGTAAAATATGCCGTGGGCGGAGGAGGGGCAAGTATTTACATATTAGGACAACACTGGGGTTTAAGCATGTGCCCGAGTGCTGCCTCTTTTAAGGATAGCGCGCTGCGCGAATGACGCCGTAGTACTCAGCCTGCATAATCTGTCATCTTCGTGTGCTGGGGTATGAAATAGCCGCCCGTTATGCGTCTTGAGCAAAAATAGTACAGGTGAGAATTGCGACCTTGCGATGCTTAGCGAATCTAATGCCGGGGCACAATTGTTTGACGTAGGGAGTACTTGTAAGGCATGAGCTTCCCCTGTGTTCGTTTAAGGGCAGGGATTTCAACGCCTCTTTATTCCGCGGCTATACAAGGCTGACAGAATGGGATTCACCTAGCTAGTTATAGGACGGTACTTTATTCCATACAGTAGTAGAACTCTCTCTAGAAGCAGGCTGGTACGGAAAAGGCGTTTTTTACGAAAATTTGGCGCGAGCAATGGATTAGAGGATGTGCCAAGATAAAAAGCGGAATTTTCCGAGTCACCGCACATTTTATTAACAAAAAGGGAAATAAACGAACATAAGATTTGAGTTTCCATTCGTTCATTATTTAACGCCTATGATAATAGCCTACAAAACAGGATGTGGCGGCTTGGCCAAATATACTACATCGGTATAAAAAATATTCTTCCAACCCTTCGAATCCAGGGCGCTTTTCCTTCGGAAGTTCGCACCAATGAGTACTACGTCTCCCGTGTAATCAGCTTTCCCATCACCGACGGGTGGCCTACGTAGAGGCCTCATCATGCCCTATTTTCTCCAATCAGCAGCACAGCTTATAGCTTTTGATGTTCATTGATGGGCGCAAGGTTGCGTTGCTACCATACGCCTGGCGCTGCACGAAAAGCCCAGCGATGCACAGTTGCAGTCCTATAGACACCCCACTAACCACCCACTGCAGCTGCTGCAGATTTCCATCCTCTGTGATGAATATTCCGGGTTCAAGGATGCCAGTATCACCCTCAGCGGGGAAGATCAAGCCCCTGCATGCCTGTCGCGTCGTGGTGGCCACGATGAGACCTAAGGTTAGACCATACGCGTTTAATAACGCCGTAAGAGCGAAAACTGTTTTATAGGTCTTGCTAGCCGCCGGAGAAGACAGCAGGATCCAAAATGAGATGATGCTGAGTAGGTACATGATGAGAAAGCTGATGGGCACGGCGGCAGGGAAGATCCCACTTCGTAGTCGCTCTGCTATAGGGAGGAGTTTGTCTAGGGGCTCACTAATGGCGGGAACCGTGGTGTTTTTGTTTTCCTCTGCAAGCTCTTCCATGAATTGTGCAGTTAGGGTCTCGTCGTCGTCATAATCCAAATGCTTGATACAAGCTGTCTTCGTGGTGTTTGATTGGGGGTCATTGGCGTTAGTATTAGTCGAGACGCATGTGCCTTTTGACGGGAATAAAGGGTTAGGATCGGCACTCCACGGCAATATAACGGATCAAATGCAACCTCACCAAAGTATCCAATCTGCACCTGAACGGGAATAGTAGCATTGCTGTGAACTTGGACGATGTATAACGAGTTGTTATAGAGACATCCCACGGCAATATAAACTACAACCAGGTCAGAATGGCCATCCCTCAAACAGCAAGATTTGAGCTACACTTACTGCTGATGACGGCAACGATAATCCAAAGGATAAGAGAAAAGCAGAATAGTGGCAGCAGGCTCTTGTTCTTGTCGACTTTGCGTTTAGGAGCAATTGGTCGATATGCCTTTTTCGGGGCCATCTTGCGTGACATGAATAGCGAAAATCTAGCAGGTGGTTTTGAGGAAATGTGTAATAATGTGTAAGAAGGCCTTAGCAAAGCAGACTTGTCAACTAATGTTAGCAGATACAGACCATGGCCAGAAGTCATCTCACACATATATAAATACGTGATGACTTGACAATAATGTTTTATTTTACTCCTACTCCGAGGTCCCTTATTGACTCTAGGGGTTGTTTCATTGCACCCGAAATAGTTTCATTCTGTTGAGAGATGCTTACCCAAGGCTGTATGATGACCCTAGAGAGAGCTCCTTGCCAAGAAACAATATTCTGCAAGTTCGAATGGCACCTAATCGTGGCACAGTGTTGTCAGCAAGATAAGCTGCATGAAAAAGCAATGTACGGGTAGATGCTTGACTTAAACGGGAATGACATCCGGTCCATCTGGACGATATTATTCGTTGCTAACAATATTGACTAGCCTTCAAAACCGTGACTGGTTAGTTTCTCGTCGGCGCATAACGAAACTAGATCGTTCTCCCTAGAAGGATACAGTTCTGCGACCCAAACCTCCAGGACATGGTCTCTAGCCCAACTGACTCATATCGCGTCTCAGAAAATGGATATCACACATTCGGCAGAGCCCATGGGGTCTCGAGCAAAGGCGATTCAAAATAGCAATGCCAAACTGGCGGCGGTGGCAGTGTGATCTAGCTGGAAAGAAGGCGCTACGCGGCTTTGGTAACCCCCTGCCTTGTTAATCACCAGGAATTCAGGAGTCGAAGTCGATTGGTATCTGACAATCTTCTGCAAGGGTCATTTCTTGATAAAATCACCAGACACAGAATTTATATAATCTGGCGAAATTCTCAAGACTTCCTCTCTCAGTTCCTCCCATAGCTTTACCCTGTAAAACACACACACCGAAAATCACGCCTTCTCGAGGAGGAGTTCCTGTTGCTGTTTACGGACGGTGATCCCCTGTTCAGCTAGCAAAGTCCTCCAAACTCTTGCTCTTCCATTCCTCAAACTCAATCTTCTGTCCCCATGGAGACCCTACTACATCCCGCAAAAGCGCCACTACCCGCCAGCTTGGTGTGTTTAACGAAGGCACCAAACTCCGCTAAACATGTTGAAGCCAAGGCTATCGACATTGTTGCTATCCACGGTCTCTGTGGGCAATCTCAGAACGGTACCTTCGAATGGCTACGAGACTTGGTGCCGAAAGACATTCGAGCCTCAAGAGTCTTTGCTTTCAACTATGATGCTCCGGCTATCTTTACTGGGTCCATAGAAGGCCTAAAGAGCGTGGCCAACTGCTTAACGAAGGAACTCAATGTAATCCGGTCACAGACCCCTCCTACGAGACCGCTAGTTTTCGTATGCCACGGCTTCGGTGGTCTTCTTATCGAAGAAGTGAGTGGATCCCGTCTCTCGACTTTATATCCTGGTTTCGGAATGCTGATGTCTAGACGCAGTGTCTCATCGAGGCCAGACTTAATAAGTCTCTATATCCTACTTTGGGAGAGTACGTCAAGGCGATCGTCTTTCTAAGTACTCCTCAGAGAGAGTCCCAATTGGCGCCTTGGCCAAACTTAATCTATAACTCAGCGAGAGAAAGCCTCTTCGGTGTGAAGATGCCAGAGGGCTCACGACAGGATCTCCTCCAACGAATTAAAGAGAACGCAGAGGCTTTCCGTAACCTTCCAGCAGAATTCGCAAAGATTGTTTCAGGTATCAAAATTGTTTCTTGCTATGAAAAGGTGCCGACATTGCCACGAGAAGGATGTGTAAGTAGCTGGCTGATCTATATGAATTATGACTCTAACTATGCTTCAGAGCCTTAACGAGCTGCACGCCACGCTTGGCATTCGAACTGAAAAGGTCATGGCAATGTCTGGTTGTACCCATCAATCTCTCGCAGTCTTTTCAAGCAGAGAGGATGAAAACTACAAGTTCATCATTAGCGCAATTAAAAAAGCCCGTAAATCAGCCGCAATATCAGATGAATCCAAGCAAGTGGAATCTGAAACTGTCACGCTGTCTGAACACCACGCAGATCCCCCACAAGGTAATGAACTTCATATTCGTTCACACTGAGTTCCCGTCTAATTCCCTCGCTCAGTTTATACTACGAAGATCCTCGCAGGCTCTTCTCCTCGACCACTACGTGACTACATTAGCCAGCAATCACAGACCTTGGTAGTAAAAGGCGACTTTCGGGCTCTGCCACCGCCAGAAATGGTAATCAAGTCCCAGCAACCAGAGGTCAGAGTGTCGAAAGCCCTCCTAGGCCGGTCAAACGCAGTCAGGGTCGCCTCTTCAGAGGGCTCGGTTTATCCAATAGCCGAGGGGGTCCCGAAACCTTCCACAGCTATCATAACTGGCCAAATGATCATCCCAAGACGTCCAGTAGGGCATGTTTCTAATGCTCTTTCACCTGGACCTCACGCGTCTCCCAAATCTTCTGTTAGAGCTGTCCAAGTCAATAGCAAGCCACCTACCATGCATCATCAGCCACAGAACGCCGCTCAAAGCGCCTCAAAGAAAAGACTGGGCGGTCTTGTACCGTCAGATGAAAGCTTATCAAAATTCGGTTCCTCGGCGACAAAAAGTGACAACTTATCCAGCGTTAGAAGAGACAATTATCTGAGTCCACTTGCCCACAATGCGGATTCAAAGGGTCTAACAATCCCTCGAGAATCAAGTACTATGACCAATGGCCCAGTCGCACATCCTGGTACTAGCTCAAAGATTAAAACTAACCCATCACTTGGTGATACCAAATTGACGACACCAATGCAGTCAAAGCCTCCATTACCGCAGCTCACAAATGAGTCAGCCACGAGAGATGCACAGCGGCTTTCCGCAAACGGCGGCCCCACGATGTCACGAATGCGCGATCGCTCGAGTCTCCCATCTCAAAGGCTACTGCCAGGAGCCCAAGTGGCAACTCAGGAGAAGCCCGGATATTTCAAAAAGCCTTTCGGGTCTTCGCCAGCGCCATTTTCGCAGCTACCACAAAGCAAAACCCAGCAACGTTCGTGGTCAGCTTACAAGCCTCCCCCTCAGCGAAGCCCTTACAGCCAGCCACTCCCGTCTCGTGAATTCAATCGCCCACCCCCGAGACCACAGCCGCAACCGCAGTCGCATTATAGGCCGTCAGGCGGAGACTTCGGGGCCAACACCCTTCCACATTTCCCACCCCAGGGACATCACGCTCAGCCGCGTTATCCCGGCTCTAGTCAAACTAGCTACGGTCATGGCTACCATGCTCGCGAACAGGCATACCCCCCCGATGGTAGTAGAATAGATGACCACAGTACACATACGAGTTCGTTGCATTATCAAGTTCACCAATCGCACTTTCAAGTTCAATCGAGCCACAATGAGCTTCAACCAATCAACCCAGGAGAGCACTTCCACGGACCAACACCGTCCGGCTCTAGCTTACAACTAGCAGTTGGAATCATAGCCGGCGGGGTCGTTGGCGGTGTAGCTGGTACGGCGCTCGAAACGGCCACCACAGACACCGAAGGCTCAGAGCTATCTGGAGGCAGTGAGGTTAGCAGCTCCAGCGAAGAAGAAGGAAGTGAAGAGAGCAGTGAAGAGGAAGAATCCGACATTGAGTCTGAAGCTGGCTCGGACTATATTAGCCAGAATGAGCAGCAAAATTTCGACCAGAACACCTCGTTCCGGTCCCCGCCCGAGGGATACAACTATGCGTACAAAAATGGCGAGGTCAGCGATGGCAGTGATGATCCCAGTGACGCGAGTGAAGACGAGGAGGAAGACGAACAAGATGAAAGCGACCAAGAGATTGACAACTCTGAAAACGATGATTCAGATGACCTTGACGAGGACGCAGAAGTAGATTATGAATACGGAGATGATGATTATGAGTCGGATGTGTATGATTAAGGCGGAGGAAAATACATCTCATGAGTTCGGGATAGTTGATTTATGGAGTTAGCAGGAGTAACTAGACAACGAATAGGATCATTATGCGATACGAATACTTCACATTGGACTCGAGATTTCATTGGTTAGTAGCTCGGGACTCCTTATTTTCGTCAGGGGAACCTACCATGTCCTAACAACTCGACTCTAAACGCTATGATTGGACGGAAGCAGTCATCGCGAAGCGATGGCTCTGGGGTAAGTCTAGATTTCAATCCAGAATTCTAGGCTCCTCGGTTCAAAGATGCAATATTGGGAAACGATCCAATAACGCACCGGCTGCAATGTGAAATACATACAGACATATTCCTCAGCGAGTAAGATCGAATCTGTTACTTGAAAAATATATTATTAGCTGTAACGTTTACTAACAAGATTGAAAAATGTGCATGCAGCTTATCCGCTGTTGCTTTCTTGGCAACCCACAGCAACTGGCATAGGATCAATATAAACAGGCACAGGCCCCAATCGTGGATTAAGATTGGTAAGGATGGGGGAGACTTAGGCTTGCCTCTCTGCTTAATCGTGATATGCTAGTATCTTGATGCACCACGATCCCAGTTCCCGTCAACAATAATGTATCCATCACTCAATCATGCAATTCGTATCGGAACCATTGGAACTATTATGGCTGCGAGTTTCCTAAAGAACCAACTTCAAGGGTGCGAAGCCACAGCAATAGAAACGGGTGCGATATCCGACGAGCCACTGCTCGAGGAAACGATAACAACGTCATCAATCAACCCATGGCCAACAGATACAACTTGTAGGTTGGACAGCGAGTGAATGCAACTACACCTAATCATATTACCGCATCCTGAAACTACTAGGAAGAGTAAGTCTAATTCCCAGCAGACACCTATTCGAGCCAAAATGAATGTGTTGTCGCGACCACCGGTGCGTCCTCGGGGGACTGCTTATTATCCGTCACCATTACCAACCCCGATCCTGGGTTCGTCACCAATTACTGCGGCGCCAAGAACTTCACCACAACCGAGACGAGACTGTTGACCGTGGACTGCGAAGGGTGCAATGAGTTGGCCGTAACTGTGAGGCGTGGAGGTTGTCCAATGGGGGGTTCACATCCTGCTACACATACGCCACAACCGACACCGTACTACCATTATGAATGGGTATGCGCTGACACTTCGGAGCACACTCTGCCCACCATTTCGGCTTGTGTTACAGCAGTTTAGGATTGACAGTCTTCAAAGGGTTATTTTTCGTAGCCATCGCCGGCAGGGACATGGACCATTTCGCGAACAGGGGGTTTCGCGTCTCCCTCGGTTTGGAAGAAAGGAACGGTCCCGCGGCGTTAGCGCTATCGACTTAAACCCTGGTTGGGGATAATGTGAATGAATATATTTGACAAAGGTCCTTTTTTGTGGAGGTCGGACTGCTTGCAGGTAGAAAATCGCTGTCGACCGATGGAAGAATGTGAAAAGCTCAGCCGGAGAGACAAATTTATCTATACCCTTATTTGAGCAATAACCAGCGAACTCAGATCCGCGCAAAAGTCCTGCTCTGGAACACCATTGTCACAGGATTCGTAATATAATAAGTAAGCAAAAACGGGGAGAAGAGTAGGAAGAGGAAAAACGGGGAAATCCTAGTATAAGCAGCTTATATTCGCCTAGTTTGTTTGTGTAGTCATCATCTCGGTCTATATTTCTATTAATAAAGTGGATCATCAAGACAGACGCTTAGAAGTATATCATAGGCCCTGCGGCTATGCCACAAACCAGTCCTAGATCCCTTCAGACCGAGGCCTCCTCTCAGTCCGTGATAAGCTTTTACACATTGACAGTGGCTGATGCGCCTAACTGTATAAAATCATGAAAGAGCTGTTAGAAACCAAAGTCATCTGGTGTGCATTCAACGGCCACTTATTGCTCTGCACTTAACGACCTCCTCCTAAGCCCTAGGGTTTAGCCGACTCCTTTTATTAGTAGTTTTCGAGAGATATCTCCCACGCTATGGGTATGTATGAGGATCCCGCAGGCCTGATAGCTAGCTCTGTTATTCTTTGGCTTCTATCCACTCTCTGCATCGTACTACGGTTATGGAATCGGGGCCGTGTACGTCAGAGTTACCTCGCGGCCGATTGGTTGGTTTTGGCTGGATGGGTATTCGGTACGGGCTTGTCTATTCTAGAGATTTATGGTGAGTATTGTACTCCTGGCCGCTCGCACGATTAACCTTCACGGAATGTTAATTTTAACAACTTATAGCGGTTGCCGTTAAATCTCTCGGGTACAAGACCGGAACTGCACCTACCGACCCAACAAGTATGTCTCAGGAGCTGAGAAAAGCCGAACAGGTAAGTAGTGACTTGAGTTTCTCTTTGAAGTAATCCGCCAAGTACCGCTCGATTGTGCTTGTCCCGAGCCTAGCCTCGCTTCCGTCTGTCTATAGGTAATACTATAGCTAATACTTTACAGATTCAGCTTGCCTTTTTGACTTTGGGAGCCGTGGCCCTAGGGCTGATCAAACTGTCTGTCTGCTTTCTCTACTGGCACCTCTTTGCCCAGGTCGCACTGCGCCGCTTCCTCATAGTCTGGATCATTATTATTATTATTTGGGCTGTTTCTTTTGTCCTAGCTGGTCTCCTCGAATGCGGCTCGCATCTTCGGGCTGCACTCGACACACCGACCGATTTCTCTAGATATTGTGGGAGTGCTGCATCTACTGGCTACGGCTTCGTGGGGAGTGATATCGTAACCGACTTAATCACACTTATTATCCCTATCCCGGTCATTGTGCGATTGCAGATGAGGAGGCGACGAAAGCTACTAACACTGACGGCATTTCTCATAGGTGCAATGTAAGTAAACATCTTTACTCTTTTGAATTAAAATACACTAAATTGATTGAGTCTTGGTAGCTCCGTTGGTGCATCTATTGCTAAAGGATACATATATATCTGGGCGAGGCTCGGCGAGAACGCAGAAAATGGCCTACGTGAGTATCTCTTGCCAGGACTTTCGTCATCTCACTTGTAAACATACTAATAGTGTGTCTTCAGTGCTCCTTACGGGGCTCTCTATTTGGAACCTAGTAGAGGTCCAAGTCGGTATTATTGCTTCTTGTGGACCACTGCTTTGGCCTGTCCTGACTGATCTATTCTCGTTTCTTGGCTCTCTCATCGCATCGAAAATACGCTCCACACCCAAGATCTCTCAATATAAAGTCTCTCCTGAACTACCTAACTTTATAAAACTTCCTGAGTGTGAATTAGGACAAGCATTTGGGAGTAGAAGTGCTTTTTGACTCTTAGCTGGAGAAGTAAGGAGGATGATCCTGAATTTGAGCCGAGGTTTCAGGTAATAAGAAATACATCTCTGGTCTCTACCATTTGTATGAGTACACAGATTCGAAATTATCGGAGAGCTGGTAGCACGCCTGTCTAGACGGCACTGTCGGACTGTGGGAGGCCGGGCGTAGCGTCAAGGCCGTCGCACGTCAGTCAAAGTATGCACAGGGCTGGGCTGTCCGAGACAGGGTGTTAGACTTTAGGGCGAATGATGCAGTGGTTGAAGGGAAAAAGACACATAAACACCTTAGCGGGAAAGTAGGTAGTTTTAGCTCACAATAATCCCCTGATTGGGTATAGCACGGCAAACTGGGGCGGCAAAAAGGGCATGGACTTTGATATGAAACTTGCTAGCAAGACTTTTCTGGTAGCTCATTAGGACGCATCCTGTATGCCTCCGATCTCATCTATTTATGATATGGCAAAGGCTAGCAATTATTTCAAGAGAGCGGCACAATCGACCGCAACATTACATATTACTGATCGATAAAGATGGAGGTCCTAATGTTGTACTTGTCGGCTATAGGAGATGAACATGGAGTTGAAGCGTTTGTCGACCTCTTGTAGTGATCATTTTATGATTCGGTGGATAGTCCAAGTCGATGATCCTGTTCCGTTATAGAAAATACCTCTTGATCCTAAAAAAGATGCGGTATAGGGTTGATGATCCAATAATACTTCATGTTTTTGGCTACTCTGGTCACAATCGCCAATAGATCATGTCATGAACATGTGAGTGTTGTTATTTTGGGCTTGGCGGCCAATCCTCGAGATCGTAGGTGCAGGTAATTTGATGCTCTTGCTTAGGTTGAACTGCTGTTGGTGGTTGTAGGGATGAAGCAAGGCAGAGTACCTAGCAGCTGTCCCGAATTTAAGTCTGGTGGGATAAAATACCAAGTCGCGAGTCAACGTACCTATGCGATATATGTATGTAGATATGCTGTAGATAAGGCTGATCAGGATTGCCAAGGAAGGTAAATTGTACTGCTCAGCCGATTAATTAGCTACTAGTTATAGGATTATTGTTCACCCTGCATGGTTGCCCGGGTCTGCCAGGCTGTGGTTATATTTAGAAGGGCCACGCCTATTGCAGCTTAGTGCCGTTAACTAACGCCTGAGTCTCTGGAGCCACGCCAGGGAGCCCACCATCAAATTGCCCGTCCATGTTGAGGTTAATGTGGTAACTATGCAGACTCACTTATCTGCCGAACTTCCTCCCACTACTAAGGTTTGGTATGGTTATGGAGAGGTAGCTCGGTCATTGTTACCTACCAATCTATCTGCGGCAACGCGCAATCCTATAATGAGGATCATTAAACGACTAAAGGCATGCTGTGGCTCGCTTGTATGCTGCCTGCCAGCGTGCATTCGCTAGTACAGAACAAAGAGGAAGCTTGCATGAATACGGCCGTGAGGCTGTGGAAACCCTGGGAACCATCATCACGGCTGGCGCGAACTGGGCAGATACCGGGTGTTTGCGCTGGCACCATCATCAGAGGGTCATGGTGGGTACGGTCCAAGACGTTAAGTAGTTAGCCCGACTGTCAGAAGCATTGTCAGAGCTTACGTGCGGTGAATGGAGTCTAGAGTCTAGAGCAGGGACTATGTAGAGGGTTTTGAGAACCGTTCGGGCAAGGGAAACTCTGTCGGACTGGCGTCTTCCAGGTCTTCCCATTCTGCCCCAGTGCTCGTATGATGGCCGCGAGATCAGCCCACAAGTGGCCATGTCAGGCGCTCCTGGCCGGCGGCGTAATCACATTTATACGGGCCCTGATTGGCGGAATCACCCCTGCCAGCGACCATTTCAGCAAGTCGCAGTGGATAACAGCCGCTGCTACACACCACCACGGCCCCCCTGCCCCCCTGACCGTCCCGGCACAGGTACCTGGCTAGGTAGCTCATGGGCTGCCGTCCGCCGTCGTACCTGCCCTGCCCTGCCCAAGCATGCTCTGACCAAGCATCAGGCAGATCTGTTGCTCATTGGAAATTTATTCCCTGCAGAGAAAGCTATAACTAGAGAGATCCGACCTACTTATACCTAGAATTCCCGGTTTGTTTCAGGAAATCTTGCTCCCTCTTTCACCTCTAATACTCCGTCACCGAGGCCTTCAGACTTGTTCTACACACCCGAATACCTACACTCAACCCAGGTCTGATCCTTTAGCTTGCCAACCACCAACAAAGACTTGCCTGCTTTCTGTTCGGCCGAACAAAGAAAAAAAACACAATAAAACGATGTCGCCCACATACACAATGTCTGCACATCTGTGCAAGCAAATCTACAAGTCTTTCCAGAACCGCCAAACATCCCCCGAGCCAAGCTCCAGCTCCCAAGCCTCATCCTGGCCAACAGTGCCAATGATGCCCCGCCGTTCGCCGTCGCCCGACAAGCGCACCTCAGTCGACAGCGACCGCAGCGACTCCTCGCCAGCATCCAGTGCCCCAATGTCTCGGTCACCCTCGAGTTCCAGTTGGAGTTGGGGCGGTCGTTAACAAGACAAACTGACAACTGCCCACTTATAAACAACACCCGCTGCCTATTTCTTGGCGCGCTCCTCTTCTACTTACATACACGCACTTACACAATTATATCCCCAGGGAACTGGGTCTGGGTTTGGACTGGAGCCGGCGTTACAAAACGGAATGGAAATACCCACTGAAGCACCATGCATTTGACATTCGACTTTATTTTCTATGTTCTCTCATGACTTCGATTTAAGAAGAGGGGGGACCCGGAGCACCACCACAGACAGCACATGCAAACACACACATTCACGCACACGTGAGCACCTACGCACATTGAGTAACACTATATGCGACCTGTGATTTGAATTTCCTCGTTTTGGCGGGGGAGGGGCTCGGTTCGGTTGGGTCTGGTTTGATTTGCGACTCTGTTGGCCTGTTGGCACGTTCGGTTTGAGGGTTTGGGGGGGTGAAGGGTGGCATTCTGATGGATGGTGGTGGGCTTGCGCGATGCTCTCCAAGGATGACGCAAACGCCCTACGTTATGCTCCGATCACGTAATCGGTTGTGAATCACCCAACTTCACCTATTACTTAGATCGTGCAGCACATCAGTCATAATTAAGCCCGTTAATCGCATCTCTTGGCCCGATTAATAATGCTATTTTTGAAACTGTCCTAGATTTGTGATCGTGCTGCATTGCGCAATAGCTTATTAGCAAGCTACCGGGTGCATTTGTAACCAGTGACTATGTCCAATGACTGTAATCGTGTCGTCATACTAGATAGGCCCATTCGATGAACGACTACACATATGCGCTATGTAACTATAATAGCTACTTGCTAGCAGGAGTGAAGTTGATTGAGAATATCTAGGTAGATCCTCAAACCTTGCATCCGGTGCCTGACTAAGAAACTGGCCAGTTGCGGTCTTAGCCGGAGTTCTGCCGGAGCTCGAAGGGCGATGCATTACCTAACTATTCATTCATCCGTAAAGAACAAACCACTGATAGTCTATCGTGGCGTTTTCTTCATCTTGTTCCTTTAGCTACAGTGCATAGTCTGTGTGGCTGTTGTTAACGCGCCTACCAAATACTGTATGATCGTCACCCAAGTACAATGGGGAAGAGATCATCCACCTGGTCCAGGCGCTGACTGAGCCTCATCCTCAGCTCATCCTTGGCCTGCAGCCGGGTTACCTAACCTACTACACTACTGCTGTGCATGCAATGTAGGTACGGTACGGTACGGTATGTTGTATCCAGGCGTGCATCTTGTCCCTCCACTGCATAACCACACCGCCTGCCTATCTATCCAATGGGAATGACGGTTCACTGGGCTCTTGGTAAAGCCATCTACTGGGTGACGATGTAACACTAGGAGAGGAATGTGCATGGGACAATAAATGCCTACTTCAGCCCGGTACCCTGGTCCCTGAACACCTAACGGGATGGGTCACGATCTGCCGTCCCTTGAGCCAGCGTGGGTGTTGCTTGGTGTACAGATTAGGTACTTGGTCTATTGACAGGGTATCCATACCTAGGTGGGCGACTCCTCGTCTGTCTCCTATTCTATCACAAAGCAACGCTTTGATGGTATATACATGTTTGGTATGTACACTGTATCCAAAGTCTATCAGGATGAGGCTTAAGGGCAGCAACTGCGACTGGCTATCCAGACCCTCAATAATAACAGAGGTGGGGAACTTGGGTTAGTCAAGGGACTCAGTCTGATGGATTATATAATAGACGTGCTAGAGCCGTACTGGGTGGTGTTTAACCCGATGATCCGCCTAATGCTGAGCCAGAGCTCGAAGACTTCGAGCTTCAGCTCCACGCGCAGATACCCCATCCAGGCAGCGATGAATCGGATGGCATTTCCCGGCGACAGCAGGCTGCCGGGCCGCTGCCGAATTTCATCCACCTGTTCACGCAATACTGTGCGCGCACAGTAGTGGGCAAGGATCAGGAACGTACGCATGGGACCCTGGCGTGTATGCAGACTTTCATCAAGGCTGCGTGTTAAGTCATTCGTCTTCAAGATCAGTAATATGATACGTGGGACTTGGCCCAGCATAGTGACGAGATCGGATAGGAGGCCTTCCTGTAGAGCATCGCCCATGGTCTTTTTCTCCTCTTCCGACCGCGACTTCAGGATAGACGAGCTGACCACCGTGTAATCCCGACCGGTAATGGCACTCGCGAACAGGGGGAATTGCTCCTCGGTGATGCCCGCTACATCGTGAGCGTGCTGCTTCATCCCATCCATGTCTCCATCAATGACCGCCAGCCACATCTTGGCATATGACCGTCGGAGGTGCTCGGGAATATCTCGATATAGTCCGTGGTCGTAGATGATAATCTCGAAGTTATGGCCCCCTCTCCTCCTTTCTGAAGTCTTTCGAATCGCAATGTTGCCCCCATGCGGATCGCAATGCAGCGGCGCATTCTTTCCAAAGATCATCTCGTTGAAGATATGCGCCAATGTGGCGGAGACTTCGTCGCGATCGATGCCATTCGAATCTAGATAGTCAAGATCGTCCAGGCGACTGCCTGATTCATTCGCCATGACCAGGATCCTCTTTTTCGCCCACAATACATCGGGTATCACCAGGGGAAGCTCCGGCAGTTTCTGGAAGTGCTGTTTCGTACGGATCGCATTGTTTGCTTCAAGTTGGAAATCAAGCTCTTGCGGGAGCGAAGCTTCCATCTCAGATGATAACCACTCAAGGTCGTATTCGGGAAAGAACCGCTTTAGCGTGGAAAAGGTGAATTTGGTCAATGCCATGTCGAGCGGCGCCCACTGAGCCAAACCGGGATGCTGGACTTTGACGGCGACTCGTTGTCCTGTTTCCTTTACCGTGGCTAGATGGACTTGTGCCAGTGAAGCCGCTCCTATCGGTTCGTGGGCGAACTCGGAGAAGTAGTCCTGGAGCTCTTCACCGGTGTCTTGCCTGAACATCTCCTCGATGGATTCGTATGAGGACACCGGGCACTTGTCCTGCAGTGGGATGAAAGTGCTTGTCCATTCGTATGGTAGAAGATATGTCATAGCGCTCTGTTTAGACCATCAGCATTTCCCCCCATACATCGTTGGAGCAAAGATGCAATACCAGGTGCTGCCCCAGCTTGATGAATATACCGCCATTCTTTTCTAACACTTTTAACGTCCGCTCGGCACACCTCTTGTGACACTGTTTTAATATGGTCTCCTGCTCGACGGGGTCGTCATTTTTCTCTCGTTCATTTAGCGAAGTTCGGTAACTAAGAGGAGCATCGAATTAGCATTCTTGTCCGTCGATTGACGACTCTAGTCCGCCACTCACTCGTTAATACATAGGGCCAAAGTTGTGGCGACCCTTCCTGTGCGCTCAGTTACATCATATCCATACTTGATGTCGTCCGTGAATGCCAACACCCCTGCACCCGTTGCGCCTGTTGCAGTCGCAGTCAGGATAGCAACCCTCGCTCTTGTTCTCGGACTGCGCCCGGACCAGCCTGACGACCCTGTAGAATACCGCTGAGAGGATATCCGTCGGGGTTTGGCGTGTCTAAGAAGCTGTACGCGGCAGCTGGTGCATGTCCAAGGAGTGTTGTTGCTAGCGAGACGGCCCAGGGAGGCAAAAGAGAGAGGCTTCATATTGGTAGCGAGAGGCGGCCCATTCGGAGGGAGGGAATTAGCATGTGAAATAAAAAATTTCAGGAGTAAGCGGCGGATAAATAACACCAGACTGACTGCCGCATTCTTGTGTTTCCGTTATTGACGTTCGTGAGCATAGACGAAGTCAAGTCTAGGGGGTTAGTTATTTAGGAGTGGATCTAGAGATGGGTCGTTGAATTGTGAATTGAATTTGTTGAGTTGAACCGCTATTGAAGGCGCCTTTTTTTCTCGTCGGTACTGATCGGACACCACCGACAACCTGTCCGTACTGTAGGCCACCCGAGGCGTCAATTAATTTCTAAAAAGGGTAAGTATCTGACCAAGTACATCTCCGACGAGGGTCTAGCACTGGAACGGCCTATGATTGGGTAGCACTTTCTAGCTTGTGGGGGAGCTGATCTCTTAACGCGTTCCAAAGCCCGCTTTGGTGCATGCGAAGGCGTAACCGCGTCTCAACGCGGGTCCTTTTGTCCCGCGACCTCCTCGGGTGCCTACTTAGTACATACATCAGCCATCAACGCCGCACCTTCTATAACAAGACCAACGATCTATCACACCACTCCCTCCTGAAAGCACCGCTATACGATAGCCCATTCGCTGTACATAATCATACACCCCAATACCAGAGACGACATGTTAGCTACAATGCCCTCGCCGATATTCAATCTCGACTTCTCCTCGCCGCATCGGCCGTCAGTCCCCTCTCCGCTCTCTTCTTCTCCCCTGCGCCCATCACAAGCCTCTCCACCTTCTTCACCACGCGGCCGGAACCTTTTTCCACGACGGGAGACGCAGTCGTCCCCAATCAAAGGACCGTCTCCTAGATTCAAGTATTCCTCTCGCAATGCCAAACCAAATCCGCTGCGAGTAGGCCGCGAGAAGGCGCAAGAGAGCAGACGGACACTCTTCCTAAAGAACGTACGGCAGCGAGCAGATGATAGGAAGTGGGAGCAGAGAGGCGGCGACCAGGAAGTATGTGGCTTTGTATCGACCCATTCTTAAGAGATTCTCAACTAACATGTCCCATAGGCACTAAAGCTAGAATGGCACGTATTAAACAAGCAACGGAGGCAAGAGAAGGAATTGGATATCGACGGCATCGTATTCAATGATGAACTTGACGATATACCCGAGAGCCCGTACGAAGTCCACGAAGATGCTGATGACATGATGGTTGACGCCATCGCCCGCGAAGAGGAAGCTGAGCTAGACGCAATGCTATCACTGCTTGATCCCAGCTCCTCTTCAGAGGCGCCAAGTCGACCAGACACACCGTCATTATCGGATGACGAAGATTACGACACATTGTTCATGGACATATTATCCCAACAAAGGGATGACGGCGATGAGCTTATACTATCGGGTCAGATGGACATGTCATAAATAATGCTTGTTGGTTAGGGATTTGTTTCTGGGTGGATTTTCTAACCACGGTCGCGCTGGTGTTTCGGATACGGTTCATCGTTTAGCGTTACAGGATAGATGTGTTCTATAATCTGGTCTGGGTCGCATTACCCGCGTATATACCATACATGGCGTAGCGGTATCTGGAAGCCGCAGATCCAAATGTATAAATGATTCTCGCCCAAGATCAATACTATTATTACCTTACTGTGGCGCGCAAGACTCCTCCGGGGCATCGAGAACCTCCTTAGCAGATGGCATATCTCCGACTAGGTCATGAGGTGGCGACCCCGCCGCTTGCATCTAGAGTGTCTGTTAGCACATCGACTTTCAATATCAGGAGGGCCACTTACTTTCTGCATTCTGTCCACAATGTATTCCCGATCCGCGGGGTTTGAATCAGAGTATTTGGACTCCTCGAACTTGGTGACCATTTCCGAAACGAGAACTTGCTGTTCCTGGTACCGCTTCAGGTCCTCTTTCGCTATCGTATCCTTGTTCTTCTCCATCCACCCGGGGAACTTATCATTCAGCTCTTTCATGGGCTCGTATAGAATCTCCTTGTTAGTGAGCTGTTCCATCATGCCCATCAACAGCTTCGAGAAGTCCTCCTCGTTTCCATCGCCCCCGGGAATATCTTTCATGGCTTTCATCATCTCGGCGATGAAATCATCTTCTGATCCCTCGGCTGTGGCCGCAGCCGTTGCCTGATCGCCTGATGCTTGCATCCTGGCCATCGTCCGTCGTATAGTGTCCTGGAAAGAAGCATCTTGGCTGAGCTCCGCGGCCATCGCCTCAGCTGACTTCGGTATTGAGGTTGATTCATCACCCGAGCCTCCCGGTTCCGTAGCCCCGAGCCCCTTAAATATGTTTTCGAACTGGGCTTGCATATCCGGCTGTAAGATAGATAGTTAGAAGGGGAACAATATAGAGGTAGGAGCAAGACTTACCGAGCCCTCCAAGTCGCCCATTAGTTCCGCCATGCCAGCTTGCAGTTGCTTCTGAAACTCCTCTTCCGAAAAGTCTTCTAGGCCCGGCAGAGAGTCCTCTGTGTCTTCCGTTCCATCGCCCGTGGCTGGACCGCCGAAGGGAGAGGCGGTAGAAGCCGCGGCAGTTGTTTTAGGTAAATCCGCCTTCGAATTCAAATGTACGGTGGAAAACTCGTCGAGCATATCATCCAGATCGTCCAAGTCATCTTCATCCGGGTCACGCGCATCATCGTCAGCAGCGTTAGTGTCAACGATAGGATCTGGCTCTGCGCTCGGCGTCTGATCCGCCTGCTTGGATTTGTCGCCAGCTGCGCCGGCCTTTTCTGCCTCCATCGCGACACCAATGCCTGAACTCGATCAGGCTTCCCTTCAGAACAGTAGTTGGTTAAATTGTGACGTAGCCCGACTGTCGCAATCGCAAACACGGCCTCGGTCAATATAGCAAGCCCCACAAGCCCCGCGCCGGATGTCTTTCTTTGCCCAGCAAGGGAGGTTCCGTTTATAACTCGCACGTAGTCCTGATTACTAGGTCACGCGATCCTAGGGAAATGATGTAGGTCGTCAGAATGGGGATAATCGAGTGAGATGTGACTAGCTAGAAGATGAAAGTTGCCGAGGCGCTGGCTCTTGGCAGCCGGCAGTGTATGGAGGATTACCACCACGTGCATGGAGCCGATCAGGGCGCCCGGTACCTTAGTATACCGACGGACGGATGTACTCAGTGTTACAGGCGTTGTTCTAGTAGGTATGTAATGGAGGGGCATAACCTACCCCGCTATGGGTCCGTCCGTAGTCTAAAATGGAGGTTTTTACATAAGGAGAATCTCTCATGCCGCTTTTAGCCCGAGACTGATAATACGCCACGATAAACTACATGCAATCGTTTCTTGTAAAACCGATTCAAGTACGAAATGACTTGTTGTAATATTTCGACTATTTAAATTGACAGACTGGGCCGCTGAAACTGACTAGTTCATCCCGCTAAATGTTGCCGCGCCTACGCGACGAGCTGCAAGAGCCCCCGCTCGAGACCGCCAAACAACCAGACCATAGCGCGATTATCCTCCTCTCCGAAACAGCCCACGAGATATCCGCAGTGGCGGGTATCATGAGGTTGATGATGCTTCGGCAGGGCATCTACGCCCAATTGTGTAAAAGTTACTCGACTAATAGTTACCTACGTGGCGCCCAGGATGTGTATTTGGTAGTGGAAATAACACACAATAGTCCTTGATCTTGATATCTAGTACACTAGTACACACCTCTAGACATCCGTCGTATTCATGGCCATATACATGGTGCGATGATTTCCTTTGGAACTTACTACCGTCTGGGAATCGAGTAATATGAGTTAGATGCTTCGAAGAGGAAAATTTTCGATAGAACAGTCGAGCCGTGCCGAAGTGGCTTTCTATGCCATTCAAATTGCTTCTTCCATTCGAAAACCGTAGCGTGTGATCGGCATAAAAGTAACAGCTCAGGTTTGGCTTTAAGCCTCGTGCGGAAATTGTCAAGGCGGAAAACACCAATATTTAAGACGGTCTACAAGTATGCCCACAAATGCTCAAGGATCCAAATGTTAAGTAGAACAACAAATCAACGACAGAGAAGTTTATAGAACAAGAAGTCAAACGGCCGAGGACAACGCCCCCCTCCTGAAACATACTGGACGGAGAAATACAGCTAAGAAAGTCTAGTCGAGAGCAATAAGAAATGATAACTACTAGTAAGGTCGGTTGTATTTGGCTTCATCTGGCTTCTTGGGTCTGTTATGGCCTCATCACTTTCCAGCTTCCTCAGCCAAGTCGAGGCAAAAGCGGCGAGTGAGCTAATCCCAATTTGTCGATGGCTTAAAAATTAAAGCTTCGAATTCTATCCGTACCAGGTACACGCACGTATCACACAGGTAGTACTAGTTATCAATTCCAGGGAACCGTACCTACTACTACTACTGTTTACCACTGTCTGTAGACAATTATAAGCAGACTAGTGGCTTCTACTACTGAGGTAGGCACGAATTGTGGAATACCTGGCAGGTAGGTACCTCAACACCTATGCCCCAAGTAGCTCCAAGTAAATAGCTACCGGATAGGCACGTAAATACCTATTTGGTGAGGTGCAAGGGCAGGTCCTGGCAGACCCCAACAGCGATCAAACAATCTACAAATTTCCATCTGCAACATCCACTCTTCTTCCATATCGCTCACTCGCGTCGAATGCACACCTAAAGGGCTAGCCATCCTCTTTCCCCTCACACCCTCCACAGAGACGGGTTGGCACCTTTCGGAATACTACCTCACCTAAGCACTAGGTTGTGGGCTTTGTCTTCGTCATCTACTCCCGATCTAACCCAATCTGCGTTTTCCTCCCTCGTTGCACCCAGCCGCATCCAGCCTTACAGGTCGGTGCTATTCTACGTTGCAGATCGGTCGTCCCATCTTCCACGGACACATCGCACCCTCAAAATACTGGCACGTAGCCGCCCTCGTAGACTTTACGGATCGTACCTGCGACCAACCTTATTTCACTCCTTCGGCTTACTTTTCTATCGATCAACATGTCGCTGTGTACCTTGCGGCTAGGCGAGGAGAGGTACGTGAATCCTTGGTGTTCCCCTCGGGCAGACAGCCCGGCTACAGATGTTCTCATGGTCCATCTTGGGCCTGGCTGGCTTGCCGACTAGCCGACCGACCAACTAACGCCATCATTGCAGAAAGCACTGGCGAAAAGATCACCCCTTCGGCTTCTGGGCACGGCCTGTCAAGAATGCGCAAGGTGTCCTCGACCTCAAGACCTGGGAGTGCGGCATCCCCGGCAAGGAGAAGACAATCTGGGAAGGCGGCCTTTTCAAGATGACCATGATATTCCCTGACGGTAGGTTTTGGACATAATCAGGAAACTGCTACCATGTCTATCATTGCTAATCTAACCGTTCTCTTAGAGTACCCCACGAAGCCTCCCAAATGTAAGTTCCACCTATTCACCCCCAAACATTACTACAAGCAGTCATATCCTAACACGGATACTTCATCATAGGCAAGTTCACACCGCCGCTATTCCATCCGAATGTCTACCCGTCAGGGACCGTCTGTCTCTCGATTCTAAATGAAGATGAGGGTTGGAGACCTGCGATTACCATCAAACAGATCGCCCTCGGTGTTCAGGATCTGCTGGACAACCCAAATCCCGAGTCACCCGCGCAAGCCGAAGCCTATAATCTGTTTAAGAAGGATCGTACGGAATACGAGAAGCGAGTGAGACGTGAGGTCCGACAGAACCCCGCACCCTAGGGGATAACGTGTCGAAGATAGGATGAGGGCCGAGGGGACTTTGGAGGGTATAAGCAATAGGCTTGTCGGGCTTTGGGCATGGAGTTCAGGTTCTAAAGGATACCACAATGCGGCGTTACTTTGCGAGTTTGAGTCAAGCGTCCAAGATTGGCGCTGCTCTGCGACGGTGGCAGACTAAGATAGGCAAGGACGGGCAAAGAAAGACAGGCAACGGCGGGGCTGGCAACTGACACGCTTTCGCAAGATGACTTCACTTCAGAGACACATGAAAGGGACATAGAGGCTCGGCTTACGTGCCGCAGCCAGGCCATGACTACTTCACCGGTAGCTGTATGAATTATGCGGTTTTTTATTTGGATGGGTGCGCATACTCATTAGCATAGCAAATTTACAATTTGATGATCGGTCGGGCTGGTATCATATCCCGATGCTGCTAGGTTAAGTGCTGCGACATGCGACAGTCGGTGGCTTCTCACTACTTGGTTCCCTATGTACGGGCAAACCTACATGTAATTGCAATCATTGCAATCATGCCATCTATTTGCGGCGCCCCTTTCGGTACCTCTCACCCACCCGGCATATGAACTGAGGCAGATGATGTGAAAAAGATGGCTCGAAGACCCCATAGATTTTGATCGCATTACACACAGCGCACCCTAGACTAGGTTATATGATGTAACCAACTTGGCAGATTCTTGATAGTCCCGACACGGTGACAGGGTTATTTATTTTATTTATTTATCGGTCTCTCGTTTGGCCATCCCAGCGTGACAATCAACTCGTGGCTAATTGGACAATTGGTCTGTCTTATCTAGATATACCGTCCCGGTAGATCAAGGTACTAACTAGTGGCGTGGGCAAAAAGTCAAGTCACCGCTCCGCCGAGATCGGCACGTGTCCGTTATCGCGAAACAGACTTGCAGTCACACTGATCGGATGGGTTCGATTAATTTAGTACCTAAAGTGAGTAATAGCTCTGGATTAGAATAGTCTATATTTTTGGTCTTGAGGCTTTTGCAGTGAACCGATTCTCTCTCACTTCTTTCTCCTCTCAAATCACCCCGGCCTGCCATTTTTACTTGCGGCTTGACAATCTTCTGGCCAATCCCCGAACAGCTAAATCTCAAGCGACTAGTCTACATCTAAGCTCTTGTACCTCTAACTCAGCTACAACCTTTTCCGTCAATTGAAAAGGAAGACCGAGCAAGAGAAAGCAAAATGTGTGGCATATTTGCTTGTCACTGGTCAGTACTTGTCCTAATCCCCTCTTCTCGTTTCTCTTCTCCATGAATGCGCTTCTTCTCTTGATGGATACTCGTGTCGCACGCGCTATTGTGCTATGTGTACAGGGAGGAGGGGCAATTGACAAGTGTACCATGGGAGCAAAATGCACCCCGCCCTGCATTACAACATATTGCGACAGCGACAACGGCAAGCAGAGCACGTTGCTAATATGGACACGTGCGCAGTCACCCCGACGTCCAAAAGTTCAAGCCGACGGCTCTCAAGCTTGCGAGGCAGTGAGTACGGTCCTCCCTCCAGCCGCAGATCTCCAATTGACATGTTCTACGTAGGGTTCGGCATAGAGGCCCCGATTGGAGTGAGTCGCAAAGCCAATGATGCGATGCCTACAAAAACTTCGTATTAACACATATTTCGCCAGGCGGCAGCGTCATTTCCAAGAACACAAGTGAGTCCATCGAACGGGGAATACTTTACATGTGATTTCTCCTGCTAACGCGAGCATAGTACTCTGCCATGAGAGATTGAGCATTGTCGGTGTTGGTACGTGCGGGCTATTTAACCTCAATTCAATCTTCTACGTCGGATTTGCTAATCTCGGCATCAGAGTCGGGCGCCCAGCCGCTCACTAACGCGGACGAGAGCATCGTCCTTGCCGTCAATGGCGAGATCTACAACCACAGGCTGATCAGGAAAAGCCTGAAGAAGCCCTACCACTTCAAAACCACCTCCGATTGCGAAGTCATTATTCCCCTAGTAAGGAAAACCAAGCAATGCATACTATATCTGTGCTCTACGTAGGACGAGAAGTGCTTACCCACCGACCAGTATCTAGAGTACGGCCTCGACGCGCCCAAGTACCTCGACGGCATGTTCTCCTTCGTGCTATACGACAAGAACCTCGACCGGACAATCGCTGCCCGTGATCCTATCGGTATCACCACGTTTTATCAGGGATTCAACTCAAAAGAGCCGGAAACAACATACTTCGCCTCAGAGCTGAAGTGCTTACATAGCGTCTGCGACAACATTCGCTCGTTTCCTCCGGGCCACATCTACGACACCCTAACGAAAGAGACTACTCGCTATTTCCAGCCAACATGGTGGGAGGAATCAAGAGTCCCGGAGACACCCCTGGATTTGAAGCTAGTGCGCGAGACTCTCGAGAAGTCTGTCAGGAAACGGCTGATGGCTGAGGTCCCTTATGGTGTCTTGCTATCCGGAGGATTGGACTCTAGTCTAGTCGCGGCGATCGCCCAGCGAGAGACCCTGAGACTCAAGCAGGCTGCCTTGGCCGCCAACGGCCAAGCGGATGCCGAAGAGAACGCTGATACAGGCGACGGAATGGTTGGTATTGACGACGAGAACAAACTGTCGACTGTCACATACCTGCCGCAGCTCAACTCTTTCTCTATCGGCCTGCCCGGGTCGCCGGACAACGTGGCCGCTCTGAAGGTGGCTAAGTTCCTAGGTACAAAGCACCACGTCATGACATTCACCATCGACGACGGTCTCAACGCCCTGTCCGATGTCATTTACCACCTTGAGACCTACGACGTAACCACTATCCGAGCCTCTACACCCATGTACTTGCTATCGCGGAAAATCAAGGCTATGGGAGTCAAGATGGTACTGAGCGGCGAGGGAAGCGATGAGATCTTCGGAGGCTACCTCTACTTCCATGCCGCTCCCGATAAGAAGGCTTTCCACGAGGAGACCGTCCGAAGGGTCAAGAACCTGCATTTAGCAGACTGCCTGCGGGCCAACAAGTCTACATCGGCCTGGGGTCTTGAGGCTCGTGTTCCTTTCCTTGACAAGGAGGTAAGCTAACCACGGCGTATTGCTCATACCCGTCACATTGATGCTAATGGTTGATTCCCCAGTTCCTGGAGGTTTGCATGAACATCGACCCGCAAGAGAAGATGATCACCAAAGAGCGCATCGAGAAATGGATCCTGAGAAAAGCCTTCGACACCTCGGACCAACCCGATGCCGAGCCATACCTGCCAAATGAGATCCTCTGGAGACAGAAGGAGCAGTTCTCAGACGGTGTGGGCTACGGCTGGATCGATGCACTGAAGGACAACGCCGAGCTCCACGTCACCGACGAGATGATGAAGAACCCTAAGCCCGAGTGGGGCAGTGATATTCCCGATACTAAGGAAGCGTGAGTTTTCGACCCCGGAGTGCATCCATCCCATAATAAATTCTCGCTCCGGCTAACTTTTGCTCCCTAGCTACTGGTACCGCATGATGTTCGACGAGCACTTCCCCCCTCACTGCGCTTCGACGGTAATGCGGTGGGCCCCGACCTGGTCCAAACAGAGCGATCCTAGTGGCCGGTATGTTCCGACCCTTTCTATTTGACGCCGGATGACTGATACTGATTTATTTCATGTAGTGCTATCTCCATACACAACCAGAAATATCAGAGCGCGGAATAAATAGAAGGGAAAAAGCTCTAGGAAAACCCAATGTCGTTCATTCTAGAGTGTGTATTGGTCTGTAGATGGTGTTAAAAAGGGACACCTATCTGTATCTTGTTAAGCATTAGACGGGTTGAATCATATCTTGAATGTAGTGGCTCGCCGATCGGGCAGATTAGCGAGGTCTTATCACACATTCAGGCGGGATCGACATAAGAATAAAAACAAAAATCGGAGATTTCTATAGGATCTTACCCAAAAGCGTCTTAAAGTCATTCACTCGGAGCGGGTACGATGACTTGCTTAACGCTTCCGTTTGACGACAATAGCCTACGGATGCCGAACCACCACCATCTGTCAACCCCACGACCTGTCACATGGTACAGCTGCTTCGTCTCCCCAGGAAACTAATTATATACCTTATGTGGGCAAGAACAAAAGAGATACCGTTGAAAGGATATTAGCCTAGAAATCCCTAATTTTACCTCATCTGCAAGTTCTATCTCGTACACTAATTCAGGCACGTTGTCTTTAGAATCGCTAGTGCACTGGCCACTTTAAGCTGTAACCCCCCTGCAGGCAGCGGGGGGGCACTCTCCTACCTGACCATGCTAGTCTAGCAATTTTCCGAATATATGCACATCAGCCTTAGGGTGTCCGAATAGGGCACCTGCAAGGGGGCACGCAAAAGGGCACCTGCAGAGGGGCACCCGCGAAGGGGCACATGCAGAATGTCAGGAATTGAGGCTAAGCCTCAGCCCAGATAGTATATATGACCAATACCTCATACACCCCTCCTTCAGAGGTGTTTTTTCCCTTCTACAAACTTTAGTCCTGTATAGACCTACTACAATATATCGAGATTACAGTATTGTACCTGACCTACTTCCCAAATCGTGACACAGAAGGGCACCCCAAAAGGGGAGCACCTCACATCCAACTCCTTCCACATCTCTCCGCTCGTTGGTTGACTCGATTCATCGTATCGCCAGCCCAATCCGGGACTGCGTGTCTAAACTCCCCTCTTTGAATTTCGTTTTTCTATACCTAAGCACCATTGACAACCGTAACCCTGAGCCCTACACCCGGCCCCCAAACCATTTATTCTTGAATCTCTCAGCCGCTTAGCCCCCAAGCCACTACATAGCCATCCATCCCTTGGCCCAATAGCCGGCCATAATTTCAGAATGGCCTTGAACCCAAACGGCTACATGGCGCGATGTGGAACGACCTGGGCTCATCTAGATGAATCGTGGGAAGCCTCACTCTGGCTACTAATTTTCTTCTATTCCGCGTCAAGTCCGAGCTAATACAATGGGATGGGGAGCATTATGGATTACACAAGCAGAGAATGACGTGAAATGTTCAGCCAAGGATACCAGGGAGGTACGGTGCGTGCTGCAAGAGAGGAGCGATGCTTCTATGAATTGGCTAGTAGGAGGAGTTGAGTGAGTGAACATGCTGAAAGAGAGGAGCAATGCTTCTATGAATTGGCTAGTGAGAGGAGTCGAGTATGTTAAAAGAGAGGAGCAATGCTTCTATGAATTGGTTAGTAGGAAGAGTTGAGCATACTGCAAGAGAGGAGCAATGCTTCTATGAATTGGTTAGTGGGAGGAATTGTGAATGCTGAAAGAGAGGAGCAATGCTTCTATGAATAGGTATGGTAGAGGAAGGGAGGTCAAGTTCCATCACAATCTTGCCTTGCAATTGATAATGCTCCCCATCTGTCGTTACAGGAATGTGGCAGAGTCTAATGGCCCCACTACGCTTCTTGAAGAAGCAGATAACGACGACACCGAGTCACGGTGGTCGTACTATAGCGGGATGAATGACGCCTATCCTTTTGAGATAGGGAATTTCCACACGGGAACAACTTCAACGGGGACATGGACTGAGATTCAGGGACAGTGGACGAATCCACACACGCGAGAGACTGGAACACAGGCATTGCCTGCAGTTCCAGATCAATATGCAGAGGTGGATCGAGATTTCGATCTAATGGACCGAGATTTCGATCCGACAGAGGTGGACCGATATATCGACCCGACAAAGATAAACCGAGATTTCGATCCGACAAAAATGAGCCAAGATTTCGACCTGACAGAGATGAACCGATATATCGATTCGATACTAGACTTTTCGGTAAGCACCCGCTTGAGCCGCACAGGTGCAGCCCACTAATACATCATAGGATCAGTCTCACGGGGATTTGTATTCCCAAGCAGCGGCCGTCGGCTCAAATCCGTTAGGGATAACAGCACAAGTGGACTCCGATCTAATCTATAGCCAGCCTTTCTCGGGGTTGATCGAGAGTTCCCAAAGTCAATCATCTTTTAACATAGAGCTTCCTATCTCCAATGACTCTTCCCCCCCAAACGCTACTAATGATATTCCCGTACCTCCGGCCCCTTTGCCATCAAGCCCACCATCTGCAAATATGGATCCAGGTATGTTACAAATAACTATTTACTCAGGTACATCGGATACTGGGATATCTCTAGGAATACCACGAGTCTTCTGGCCCCAGTCGTTTGACAGGATAAATCCCTGCATGTAGTCTTTGCTAAGAGGTTCTTGCATATAGGCGGTACTTATGTAGCATCGAGCAGCTCTCCGGCCGGTACGGCTTTGGGTCCGCCATCTACTATTGAGTCTTTTACTCCAGAAACCCCAGTCAGTCTTGCTCCAGACAGTCAGCGCTGGATTTGTGACCTCGGCTCCTGCCATCATCCGTTCAGCCGCCGCCAAGACTTAGTGCGCCATCGAGATTCAGTCCATTTCCGACGGCGGACCTTCGTCTGCGGTCATGCCGGATGTCGAAGACATGTTGTAGGATTTCCTAGAAAGGATAAACGAGATGAGCATGAGAGAAGAGTCCACGGGTATCACGCGTAAGTCCTAACCCTAATATTTATTACGTATACTACTGAGGCATGCTTTTGATTTATGACTAACTCATAGAAATAAGTGCCCAAGGACATAAGGCAGCGTAGTACAGTGGTACAATGCAACATAGAAAGCGATCTATCATGGGACCATCCGGGGCAGGACTAAGAGAGAACTAAGAAGAAGTTAAATATTTTGTACTTGTTTCCTTATTATTTTCTGTTTGACTCAGGCATATCTCATGGCTAGGATACACTTTCATTGATCTATTGGGTACTACGATGATTGCAGGTGATTGGTTGATGGTTCTGTTCTGTAGGGTCCCTTAGGAACTAGTTGTATTGGATCTAAGACTAGGTGGGCTATCTAGGACTTCTATAGGTGTTTACACTCCTTGATTGGCCTCTAAGCCACATTACCGCGCAACAGTTCCTTTGTCGATGTAATACGGCGGGTGTGGAGGGGTCGTCAAATGCTGGGACTTATCTAAAAGCCAACGTGGTGGATTTCGATTAGACCTCTTGCCCGGTTCCTTTTCTATCTAGCGGCAAAACATTTGTTTGACCCCTTAGATACTGCCCTGGACCGGGTCATGTCATCATATAACGAAAACATTATTCACAAGCACCAAGAGCATTCACCAGTTTCCGTATTGCCGAAGACCTAGAGGGATGCGCTCGGTATCATACATTCCCTAGGTGTTCATCACCTTTGAATCGGTTTTCTCTGTACATTCCAGAGGAAAACAGCGACGATGGTAACGGCGTTGAATATTGGAAAAAAGAATCTATGAAACGAATAGAATCTACGGCCATGCCAAATGCAATATTGGTGCGGCTTGGGCGATAGACGACACTGAGAGGTGTTTTAGTACTAGTGACTCAGCTGCGGGAACCCCTACTCTTATCTCTGCCAGGCTTCCCGGTCAGGAATCAGCGATTCAATATCTAAAAGGGCAGGCCCATACATATAATGAAGAGCTTCAAACAGCTCCCCTCAATAGACGTGGCTGGGTCGTTCAAAAGAGATACTTAGCATGAAGACAGCTTAGCTTTGCTAAGCGTCATGTTTATTGGGAGTGCCCTCAGTTGGTAGCTAGTCCAGAGTTTCCAGCTGGTGTTCCACCGATTCATGGCTTGTTAAAACCACACCTGCAATTTAGAAAAGGAACTGAAATACGAAAAGTCTAGGCCGAACCTGTGAATCTGTATTCAAATTACAGTCTAACTATGAAATCAGACAAACTTGTGGCTATACGAGGCCTGACGAGCCAGCTATAGAATATCACTGATTACGACGCATGTATGGTTGGCTGTGGGCTAGGGACCTTTGGAAACAACTATGCCGAGAAACGAGCCAATCCGAGCGGCACGTGGATATAAAAATTTATTTACGTTCTAGAATTCAGGGTCATGAAGCTCCAACGTGGTCTTGGGCGAGCCTCGATGGATCATGGCAGTCATAAGTGTACACCAAGGATACAGGTTCTGGAACCCCTTTTTGATGAGTTGATTTTACGACAGAAACTTCGGCACCCCCCAACTCGGATTATTCGCATGTCGTGATTTTGACATCGAGACACACCTACATAATCCCAAGATAGCTGACCTGGTACATGAGGTAACGATGGTTTAACCTCTCCTGTTGAGCTTATTTATGCAACACTCCTTCCTCCCTTCGTCATGTATTCCCCGGAAATTCGAAGCCTATCTCATGTGTTGCTTTGGAAGGCAAATCTTCTGGTTTCGGAAAACGATTTCTTAATCTTTTCTTTGGAAGCATTTTCACCGGTTGTATTTTAGATACTGAATACTATTACAAGTTGCAATGGGGCTCTTATTTCGCACCTGTAGGCTAGGGGTTAGATTGATTACACTTCGTGTAATTGTCTCCCTATTACACGAGTGATCTCCTAGTAGCCGCATCGATTATTATAGCTTAAGGACTCTCCCATTAAGTTTAACCCCTAACGTAATTTTCCCTATATAATCAGCTAGCCCCTAGATTCAGTTTTCTTCCTCTCAGTTAGCTAGGTAGGTTGGCCCAGAGGGCCTCCTCCACCAAGTATTCAGACCTGTTTTACCCCTGTACACCCATCCAAGATCTCCGGAAGTGCTTATGTACGAAGGGTTCGGGACTCCAGAGTGCAGTTAGTATTGAAAAGCACTAGCCGTTTCACTACCATCCCGGATTTCTGAGGTCAAAAGACAGTTTATACTCGACAGTCATCCTGCGGCAGATCAGGAGATGTATTGCAAGGCGCTTTTCGCATTACCGCCTGGGATCTTCGGCTCCCTGGGAGGATTCCAGCACGTTGGGAACCGGGAAGTTAACGCCTTCAAATTCTCTCTCCACTCTAATACTTTCGCGCTCTTGACGACCTCAAGAGCCTGAATCTCGCCTCGTATCAAAGAACCATTCTGCGAAGTGGGATACCTATTGTAAATGGACTACGGCGGTTTTGTGTTGGAATGTGGCTCTGTACCACAAAAGACGGTACCTGTACATATCATACTGTCTCATGTCTTCGCAGGCATATGTTAGGCTCTTTATTGGCATAAAACTGAATAGAATTAGTAGCATGACCAGCCTGTTTTGCTTTCTAATTTCATAGGTTCTATGCCTTGTTGCAAGGTCGTAGATTTGATACCGGATCTTAGTTGGTAGACACTCCGGGATACCCAGGAATTTTTGAACCTTTCGCGATTTAATACTGCACAATGCTCCTGGTGTGATTGGTCACATTCGAGTATAGATTTCAATCTTTTGAGGACTCTCGGGGTTAGACTGCGCGCAATGAAGTCGCAGAGTAACTGGATATTCGCGCCTGAATCTAATGTGTCTTTGACGCAGCTATTATCGTGATTAGTTTGAGAGATTAGCAAGTCTTCATTTTTGCTCATTTCCATGCTTCCATTGCTTTGGCTTGGGGGGTCAGGCTACCTCGTCGCGCTGAAATATGGTAGACTGTTGAGAAACTGGAGGTTGGGGGAATGGCGAATAAACCTTAACGCTCAAGAGACCTACCACGGGCTACCTCAACCATTTAGATATAATTCGACGCTTTCCCCATCTAAATTCCTTTAACTACTTTAACAAAACTCCAAGAGAAAATTGGGACTATTAGGCAATACCTCGTGAGTAAACATTAAGAATTTGTCCGCCCCTGAATAGTATTGTGAATATGTTATTATGATTACAAAGCTTAAATCTGTCTAATACAGATCTGGCCTGTTAAGTTTACTCAATACCTAAGTAGGCTCACTATCCTCAATTATCTGCTCTCGTTTCAGTCAAACGATGGACGGGCTTATGAGACTGAGTGAACATGGATGCTTAACTCAGAGTAAGTCTGGAACTTTAATTTGTTACCTGTCTGATGTCCAAATACACGTAATTCCGTTAATGTTAGTGCTATACACTACAGAACTTTAAGAAAGGTTGCTGCATCTCTAGCTTAGTAGGTGATTGGCTGAATGCCTAACAATTTAAAGTAAGGGTTGTTTGAGAGAGACGATTTTCATTCACCCTGACTGGATTTGGGTTTCACGCATGCATCTTTCACACTCGACATCAAAATTTTGTAACACTGAATTTTTGTTTATCTTTCCATGCTGAGACCAGTCTGCATAAGCTTGCTAGTGCATCTGGATTGGCTTATAATACCCGCCTGAGAAATTTGCGAGGCTCCTCCTATATACTCACGACTCAAACGAGAAGCAGGTGATCAAGTCTCTGGGGAAAACAAGGGCTACCCGGAGAACTACTATACACCGTGCTACACGAACACTGAAAAGGAGATAGCGTTAATACTAAATTTCCTTTTCTTGGATGAGAATGACTTGAAATCTAGGCTTCTGTGTTCATAACTCTCTTTCACCTGTTGGGTGGAGTGGTCTTATTCTTGGTCCATAAAAGATTAGTCTTCTAATACTATGTTTATACTTCCCCATTTGTGCTGAGTCCTCTGTTTCTGACAATAACGTCCAATAGCTCTTTTTTGAGAGCCTCTACTGCTCTTATTGCTTGGTAGATAAGCCCTTGAACAAACGACAAAGTGCAAGTCAAATTCTAAGGACGACAAGGGCGATGGCCAGGAAAATTGGTTATGTTAGGTCGTCCACCCGGTCCCCACTCCACTGAACGCTCATTTAGGGTAATATGGCATGAGGGCTTTCGACTTACGTTGAAAGTACCCCTCATCGAAGACATAGTATTCAGTACCACAATCCCAGCACATAGTCAGATCCCCTAGGACAGCGAACTGAAATCAAATGGTCCACATGCCTCAAGAGGTGGGTGTTGTAATTCAACAAGAGAGTTCATCGATGGAGAGACGGTTGCGAGAGTAGCGACAAGGAACCAATGTCTGTAGGTGCCGTATGCCGATCCAATCCCTTGATGCCACCACAGCTGGCAATTGGTTAGCAAACATCACAAGACAGTCGGACTATGAAATCATAATCAGAGGTCGTCTCCGCTATTATTATGCTGTCCCCAGATCTTCAGCATCCAATAACGAGAGATTCATAAGGCGGCAGCATGGTGATCATGGGTTACGCCAAGAATCATGACCGAGCTATGACGCAGGGGGCAACTGTCCGAAATAAGCGATTTAGTTGAGTGTTTAGTGGTGATTCTATTGAGTGGTTTGTAGGTGTAGTCTGGTTATATTAGTTATAAATATATATATTGTAAAATTTTGTAGTATATATGTTTTAGTGCTATATATTAAGTTTATTTAAATAATTAATTTTAATAAAAGTTTAATATATATTTTTTATATTTAATATATTTTTTTAAAAAAGTAATTTTTATAAATAGTTTTTTTAATAAAATAAAACTATTTAAATTTTAAAAAATAAATAAAAAAATAATATTTTAAAATAAATTTTTTTTTTTTTTTTTTTTTTTTTGTTGTGCTGTTGCACCTCCCCCCCCCTTGGCAACTGTCCCTGCAGTGTGTGGCACCTGCAGGAGGCCTAGGACCAGGTGTAGCCCCGCGGGAAACCCTACGCCACCACGCGGTAAGGTGAAAACCCGCCAGGCTCGCAGCCAGTTGGCAACAGCTGAAGCCCTTGCGCTGTAGCCGTAGCCACAGTGCCATCGCCAGAGTGCCGCCAATTGTGGCAGTGGTGTGC
>MU392784.1:0-56140 GCA_022578505.1 Nemania abortiva | reverse complement strand
AATATTTAAACTTTTAAAATATAGTTTATATTAATAAATATTAAGCTATTTTTATAAAAAAAATAATTAAACTTTATTTATATAAAATAGCTTTATAAAACTTTTTTATAAATATAATAATTTAGCTATTTAATTAAAATGTTTAAAAAGTTTATAAAAGTTTAAAAAATAATATATATAATTATATATATATTAATTTTTAATATATGTTTATAAAAGGGTGCTTAATTGCTATATTAATAGTATACTATATATATAATTATTATTTTATTAATAATAACTTAACTTATTATAAGCTATATATATAATTAGTTTTTAACCAGCTTATAAAAAAAAAAAAGAAAAGGGTGCTTTTTTGCTTGCTTTTTTATACTATTTTCCTTTTTTATAAAGTTAGTTTTTAATCTTATAAGTTATATTTTAATATATTAAATAAACTATTTTAATATATTATTATAATAGCTAGCATACTTAATATTTTTTTATTTAATAAACGTTTAAAAATTTATTAAAAAATAAACAGCTTTTTAATATATATTTTATATTAAATAACTATTTTAATATATTTAATATAGTTTATATAAACAAAAAAATTTTATTAAAATAAAATAATATTACTTATAACTTTATTATATTTATTTTTATTAATTAGCTAGCTATAAAAATATTTTTAGTTATATTTATATTTTAAATATTTAAATATAGTTATTATTACTACTTATTTTATATTAACTAGTTAAATATTATATAACACTTAATATTATATATTAAAAAAGCTATAGTTTTTAAGTATAAAAATTAAAATTATTATTTTTTTTTTTTTTTTTTGCAAACTTTATTTTAAAAACTATACATAACTTAGTTAAACAGACAACCTTTTAGTTTAAAAGCAATAATAATATAAAAAAGTGCTTAACTGCTGCGCTAATAGCGCACCACGCGTATGGTTATTGCCTTGTTAGCAATAACTTAACCTATTATAGGCTATATGTACGGCTGGTCCCTAACCAGCTTGCAAAAGGGGGGGGGGGGGGGGGTACCCCCCTGCTTGCCCTTTTACAATGTTTTTCTTTTTATATAAATAATTTTAATTATAATTAATATTATTTTTCTTAGCAATTCATTACTTAAAGGTAAAAGCTCCTCTGTCCTAGGCTTTACTTATATCTTGCTTAGGGCCTTCGGGGATTTTCTAATAGGCGAGTATGATCAATCATTTTAGAAGAGAAGAGGAAACCGATCAAACCGTGGACCTAACTACCGAGAGAATTAAATATACCAATAAGCCTTATCCTGCCCTTCGCCTTACATGTAAAACCCTAAATCCATACCGTAATCTCGCGCCTACTACTAGGCAACGCCTCATACGCCTAAGGTTTATCGTGGAAAGGGTCCTTATTCCCGGCCCGGGAAGCTGGGTCGGGGTTGTAAGACGATTCTTTCGCCCCCATGAATGATCGAGCTCAGGCTTAGGCCCAGGTCATTGCACCGAATCCGCTTAGCTACAAAGGAAATAGGAAGAACCTTGTGTTTATACCGCACAGTCTCCACGTTAGTCGGCCGTAGATAGATCTCCACATTCTCTAGCTTCCCGCCTGTGTTCCGCCTGTAACAATTTAATGCGAAGGCGAAATCTTCCTTTGCTTTTTCATTTAAGAGCCGTTCAATGTGATACTTGAACCCAATAATTGCAGGGATGGTACCGATAAACGTCGTCCATAATACACCGTATAGGTTATCTAGCGTTTTGATTTTGCCCGTATACAGAGGTCTCTGAATCGGTGCTCGAAGGCCTTGCGGTGTCATTACAAAGTTACGGGTTCCTGGTTGGTCGGCAATGGTCAGAATATCGCCAGATCCCTCAAACCATTCGGGAGAGGCAGCTAAAAGGCCCCATTCGCCAGCTGCCCACTGGTCTTTTCTGGCGCCGAATTTCGCTCCCGCGTTGGGCTCGGGCATCTTCCACGCGAATAGTGATTCGTCAAATCGATAAGTTGATAGAAGAATCTCTTGTAGGCGCATAAAAGCGCCCTGGCCTTCTCCATACTGGGGCGTCATAGTAATGCCGAAAATACCTACCATGCTGTACGCCATGTCTTCCTCCCTAGTCGTAGTACGTTGAGCCATCCAGCTCATCTTAGCAGCGATGCACTAATATAGTGACAAATATTAGCCCTTAGTTCCACCGATAGAATACGCTGCTAGTAGTTAAAGAGAGCAGGAAAGGGAAGATCCAGATACCACTTACAGCTTCTCCAAAGTTCTCCGTGCCAATTAGGTACCGCGTCTCGATTCCGGTGATGCGCGCGATGCTACCGGCCAGGTCCGTTTTCGTGCCAATATATGTCCAATCCATGTCGTAGAACTGCATATCCGGGGGAGCCAATAGCTCCTGTAGAGTCCATCCTCGAAAAAACCATTCCGACGGCTCATCGTTATATATGCGCTTGAAGATGTTGGAGCTAGCACGCCTGCCGTTAATCTTTACGTCGGATAAATAGGCAATGCACAGCCGTGCTTCACGGTACCACTTGAACATGGAATTGATGGACTCGGATTCCTCTGTCGCGCTGGCTTTGTTAATGCAGCATGTGTCAATCCACATCCACTTGATGCCTTGATTTCGGGCGGTCTCGCATGCACCGCGGATCTTGTCCGCCTGAGGTGAGCTCAGGGGCCCTACAGCCGTTCTAAGCTCCGCAGTGTGGCTCTTCAGCTCTTCGAAGGTGATTTCCACTCCTGTCCAGCGATGTGACAAGATTGCGTAGCCCTCTTGGCGAAAAGTCGGTTGCTCCCCGTTACGCAACTCGAAGGAAGTCGTATCTAGAAGCCTCATGTTTGATGATTGTGTATCTCGAGGAACAACGTTGTCACCGAGCTATGTTTATGACGGCAAACAGAAAGGTATCGCGAACATTAGGTACCTGCGGCGAATCGGTTATTATACTAAACCACAGCATACACATTTTAATATTAGCACACGCACATACACCTAAGTTGGAGCATATGTGTCCCAGCCCCTGAATTGCAACCCTACGCATGGCTACTGTTGGGGGCCAGGATTCCTTAAGATAGTAAATCTGCACTCGAAATCATGTATCGCGCCAAGAAATCTAAGTACTTAACTACCTTAGCGGGGGTCCTAGGGGTTAAACAAGGCCTGTACAAGGGTTGCGCTAGGGTAGTTCGATTCGCAAGTCCTGCTGGGTTTATAAACCTATTATAGGCGATTACTCTTGTGCAAGCCTTGCAGATCGAACAATCTTTGCAGTCTTTGCAAAAACAGCTACTATAATAGCCCTATAACCTACTCACTAATATCGCTATAAACTATTGCCAAACCAGTATATTAGGTAACTATAGCGGTCTACCTACCTGACCTACCTGACCTACCTGACCTGCCTGACCTGCCTGACCTGCCTGACCTGCCTGACCTGCCTAACCTGCCTGACCTGCCTGGACTGCCTGGCCTACCTACCTAAGCCACTAGGATCCCTAAAGCCATACGGGTCGGTTTAACTATTTCCTACCGCTTGTCAACATCTGCCAAGTTGTTAGGTGAAGGCCTTACCCGCATACGCACACGCACACGCATACACGCGCGACGAATACATTCGATTGGTTACTCGTTCTGTAGCCTTAGTTAGCCTTAGCATTATATGCATTTGATTGATTAGATAAACGGGGGTAGTGTGGCCCAACGTAGTAGTGGTAGTATATATGTATAAAAAGTGTGATATAAAAGTTATAGAGAACGAGGTAGTATGTCGAGTCGAACTTTGAATATAGCATGGGCAACTTTGCGACAATTACTTAGGCTTGCAACAATTACTTTGTGCCTACTTGCGGCAATTATTTAAAAGGACTTTTTGCTAGGCAGAAATTCGAAATAGCGAAGCATAGCGGTCGAATAGCGAACAGCCCGCTATATTTTAGACTAAAGTATATATATATACAAATTTATATAGCATAATACATCTGCTCAACAAGCCTTACAAATCTAACAAGCCTTGCAGATCGAACAATCCTTGCGGAACCCTTGCAGTCCTTGCACAGGGCCTGTAGTCCTTGTACAGGCCTTGTTAAGCCCCTAGGACCCCCGCTAAGGTAGTATGCTGTAGCCAAGTATGAACCATTAGACGCGCTGTACTATAATACTTAGGGCCACCTGGAAATTTAGAGTGATCAGCCGCTATAATGGTCTACTTGGGTGGCTATAGCACCCTGCCCTTTCCTATGTATAGTGGTTAACTATGCTAAAAATATAGGTGGTCCGAGTATCGCAGTAGTTATAACTAGCGCCAAACTGCTGTAGTTAAAAGGTGCGTCGTAGGCTTGGCGGTCTTTTGTTCCGTACCGAATCGCCCGTTGAAGCTAGATCGAGTGTTTTAGCACGCTTGGCACTACGTTTATTTTCGTCCCGAGTAGAGTTAACGATCGCCAGCTCTCTTGCTCTGATCTATAACTTATACTTAATTAAAAACAGGAGCTACAGCGGTAATTCAAGTTAATTAATTTCCTTGTCTGCACCCCCCAGATCAGGGCATATGTGATGGGTCTCGTCCTAGAATTCATATATGGTATGGAGGTTTCCATTTCCTGACCCTAATACTACTTCATCAAATGTGCTCATGCTCTCATAATACGCCTGTCCGTCTAAAAAGATTCTTCAAAATGAGTCAATCTATGAGAGTCTTGGGGGCCGGCATTGCAACTCTCGCTCTATTCACCAACGCGACGGCGGCATCCCCGGATGCTAAACACATCTTCAAACGCGATCCGCCAACTGCACTTCCCGGTTGTGCCACGGACGCGGGTAAGAAATGGCAGCTAAGTGACTATACCTCTCGCTCATTTACCCACGTGTAGTTGTACCCTTTTCTCTATAATCTCACATAGGTGCATGCACAGTAATGGATTTCGACATAGACGGATGCTACAATAGCCCTGCGATCGATGCGGATGGAAACCTAGCAACGGGGTTGGACTGTGGCGGCGCCAAGGACGGGAATTGCCGAGGCTTATCAGACCTACAAAACAATAACGTATACTCGCGGGCACGGTGCAATAACGGATGGTACGGGTTTCTCTACGGGTATTACTTCGAGAAGGACCAGACAGTTGACGGGGGCTGTGGCGTGGGTCACAAGAACGACTAGGAACACGGCGTGATCTGGGTAAAAGACGGCGACGAGATGTCTTCCTACATCGGCTCCCGAAGTGCGTTTCCAGGACACCCATGCTAAGGTCATTTATCATCAGGAGGGCAGTTTTACTAACGACTTCTACTTTGCTAACGAGGATGACGATAATATCGAGAACCATACTAAGGTGTTACGGGCTAGGGCCCTATTGGTGGAACGGCTTAGTCAGCCGTTGTATAGCCTATATGTAGCCGTCAGGTCGCCACTCCTTCGCAGGGCTTCCGTTTCCTCCCTACGTATTTTAATAAACAGCATGTTCAATACAGCCTCCTGGCTAGCCCGTCACATAAGGAATGGTTTGTGAGTTTTGACCCTTGTCTTGTTCATAATAGTCTTAGAGAAAGAGAAGAGAGGCTAACGCCGGACATTCGCTTTAGCAGATCCGTGGCCCTATCGGATTCTTAGGTTTCCCTCTACAGATCTCCATGACGCGATGCTCAATACTGACTGGGGCAAGGCACTCCCGGATATTGGGGAGGACGTGTACCCAGGCGGGCTCGGGTCTTCTAGGGGCGGTAACGACGTCCCAACTGATACAAGTGTGGATGGCGAGAATTCCCCGGGTCAGCCCATTTGCTAAACACATACGGTCGGATTAGGGGTTTTTAAGTTCCTCGTGGGGCGGAAGACTGACTACCCTTATTCTTATTAAACCTTACAGTGGCGGTAAGCACTTAAACGGCCTTCATAGTGACGACCGTATTCTATTCACTTAGGAGGTTTGCAAGGCAAGGAAGTGGTTGAACGCATGTATTGGGGGGAGCGTGAGCCTTTAACCGAAGGCCTGGCGGCGCGCTATCCGAGCCGGCCGCCTCGACCAGGACTTCGGCTAACTGCCCAAACTCACGCCCAAACAATGTTATTCTTTCCTTAAGGTGCCGCTGGGGACTAGGTCCTAGGGCTAAGTGGAGGGCTAAAAAACCTCCGACCACCACTGAAAAACCACCCCCTTCGTGGGAGGTGGAAAAGTGAGGTGACGAGGAAAAACCCGGTCGCGTCGAACGCGCGGCGAAGGGCCCCCTTTATAGGGGCCCTGCCGGGCCCGAGCGTGGTGCTAACCTCTTAGGGAATAGAGCACAACCAAAAAGAGCTGTGGTTGGTGGTTACCAATGAAACATCTCGGTATGAAGCTTGATTGTGTCGGCGTCGCCAACTATAACTTTTCGTTGCGCCGAAGCGGCTGCGTTAGACAGATCTACCGTCAGGCTTTTCGGGCCGCATCCTGCCATTCATGAGTTCAGAATCATACCAAATACAAATGATCATGGCGTACCAAGTATAACAATTCGACGCTCAGTCAGCAACGGCCAGAGTAATTCGGCCAAAACAGGACGCCCATAATTGACTACCCCCTCCCCGAATGCGGCTGTCGTAGTGGATCTTCCTACGACACTCAACTTCTCCGAAGGCCTGAGGGCCCCGGAAGATAGCTGCGCATGTTCAGGTTGGTCCGCTGCCGGCTTCTCGGTAATATAGAACTGGTAACGCAACCAACTTGCATCTCCAACAACCTCGATGAGCTC
The DNA here is from genome assembly GCA_022578505.1 of Nemania abortiva. Classification (NCBI taxonomy): domain Eukaryota; kingdom Fungi; phylum Ascomycota; class Sordariomycetes; order Xylariales; family Xylariaceae; genus Nemania; species Nemania abortiva. Next base: position 49,413 of record MU392784.1, on the reverse strand, counting down.
CTTGGTAATCCATCGCAGGTGTTCTGGTTTTCGTACCATCCAGACAAGATGTACTTGCTTCGCTTTTGAATTCCCAGCCCGGATATTCTGTGCCGCAAACAGAATATGAGGTAGGCAAGCCGAGATCCCGCTTCCGCCTGCCACGAATATCAACGAATCGTATGAGCTAAGTGTACGTTCAACCACACCACCGTAAGGTCCGTCGACATGAACCGTCATTGACCGTCCGTTCTCTCCATCAACCGATTCCAGGAGTGCACCTGTGAGGCCATGATGGGCACGGATATAAAATATCATTGGGTTACAACCCGACTGTTTGTCGACATCGGCGGTCCGTCTTTCGGGAACATTGACGATAGTGTAGGGGTGGTTCTGAAGTATAGATAAATTGGGAATTCTCAGATAGCAGAATTGCCCAGGGGTCCATTGAAAGCCAAGAGTAGCGAATACCGTGAGCTGGGTCAAGCCGCCTTCCGACTTTATGGCAGTGGCGGCAAATCTCGCGAGCTTAGGGCGCGAGAAGCTAAATGTTTGCCACTTAAAAAATAGACGCGTTAAGACAGAAGCAAGCCACAAAGCGAGAGTTGCCCAAAGGTAAGCCCACGAATCCCCCTCGTTGCCCGCGTGCCAGAACATCAAGCCAAGGTAGGTGATATACATAGGAATGTGAACCCGATAGAAGAAGTTATACCATCTATTCCTGATCCAGGGGAAAGAGAGTACTACGAGACCGACGAGGATACCCAAAGGTGGTGTTCCCGTGAACTACTCCATCAATATTTTAGCTTTAAATCCACAGGGAGAACTGGTTCAATATGGGGTATATTGTATTAAAGGCGAATAATACCAGTACATACCTCATAGCCTCCTGGCTTATAGTATTGGGCACGCAGTGCCTTATATCCCCCGTCACGAAGAGGCTGTACAATGAAGGGTACGGTATGAACAATACTAAGAAAGAGGCACATATACGATGCCCATCGATGCAGTATATTAAGCTTCTCATGACTAATACCAGTCAAGAATGTAACGACGTTAACTTTGCCGGCCAGGGCTACGATAAGGGGCGTTAAGGCCTGTGCCATTAGTCCGGTCCGGATTGAAATGGGAGGCGAGCCGAAGCCGCGGCGTTCTCGGTAGTATGGATGAACGAGAAATGTCAGTAGTAATAGGTACAGTGACGTTATAGCAAGAAAGATAATGACTGCAAGTGAAGGCAGGTGGCAAAACGCCGCACCAGTTCCTCGAATATGCTTGTATTGTACATAACGCCCAGCGGCCTGAAGCTTACGTATCGGTGAAGAGGCAGTCGCTTCGATCGAAGAGCACCGATCTCGGTAAATACAGCAGGCGTACGAAAAGGCGCATACACCGATGACTGCTAGGTAATACCAGGTGGTGTAGTGGCCGTAATCATACTGATGATAATAGGAGACGGCGGCCTGAGAAGCTACATGAGCAGCTTTAAATGCAGCACACTCGTCGCTATTGCATCGCGGATCCGATAGGGGTAGGTCAGACGTGCTGGAGCCCGAGGGTATTCCTGACATTGACATCATGTCTGCTATTATATAGTGTTGGTATGCTGGCGAGAACGATGTACGTAGAATAGAAAGAGTAGAAAGCATTGATGGTCCAGTCTGTATATTGGCGTATTGATATACCAGTTTCTACTTAGCATTGTTCCAGATAAAGTGTGGCTGGTAATGGCAACTGCAGTGCGTTTGATTAACTTGTTGCCGAGCTATGACTCTATTATGGGCCGGCGCCGTACTCTACAAACAACCCGAATAGCCGGTACCTATCTCGAATCAATAATATCACGTTCTGTCGCCCTGCCTCAATTCTGAAATAGATGCATGCCCACTTCAAGTCCTCATTTCGTAATACTGTGAAGAACTTTTCACGATTATCGTTTACTTTCGTCCGTCCCTTGCTAGCCCCTCACCCGGCAAAATAAAAATCCTTGTTCATGCTTCCCGGCGTACACGTGGGGTCCTCCGGTAACTTGCTCATACTTGCGCGCGGTGTCATACAGAATGGCTAGCCACATAAGACTGCCACAGGGGCTCCCTCTTGTATGTGTTTCGCCAAAGGCGAGGGTGACCCGAGAAAGGGGAGATACCTTCCTCAAATCCTTGACTACTCAAGCTCACTAGCTATAGGTAGAGCGACCTATAGAATATCAACTACTAGCCAGAACTTGATCTTAATCCCTTGCCCGATACGTTCCTTGTATAGCGATGTATTGTAGCAATTGGTAAACTTTAATTCTACGAAATTAAAAGTATAATGTAATATTTAATAACTTGCCTATGTCCATGCTGCTTCATGTTCTGGCTAGGCCTTATGAGGGTTAAAGATCATCCCTCCCAGCTATCATTGGTGTCTCCGCCCTTCATCTATCCTAGTGCCAAAGCGGGACGTGAATCACATATGTCGCATCCCACACGTCTAGGCATATCCAATTGGCACTCCGATCACTTCCAAGCATTTGCCCATTCTTAGGACGAAGCTAAAACGGCCAACGAAGAGACAAACCAACAACTAAGAGCTAGAGTGTAGCGAGGCCCTTAATCATGAGAGAAAGATAAAACCCTGGTAGTTTCAAAAATGAAGAATATGGAGTTAAACAACTTATTTCTACTTCTCCTGATAGCGTCTCTGGGTATTCTCTTTTACTACTACACTCGAAATGATACGCTGACATAGGACTAAAGTTCCTCTGGCTTATGAGAGTATCGATGGCATAGCAACCCCCCAATCGCGCTCTTGCCGACATATGGCATAACTGTCACTGCACACGAAATCGAGCGATAAGACTGCATGAAAGCAACCGATTGTCTAAATGTATGGTCTCTACAGCGTCTGACGGAGTCATTGATACATTCAATAAGAAGATCATTAAGAGTATGCGCAATCATCATATGCAATCAAAGGCCTATGTATTCCGGGGAACATCCGCCCTGATTATTTAGATGGAGGCTAGACTATTGGGTATAGTACAATACTTCGATAGAGAATTGTAATAGAAACATTCCATTCTTAGCATCATCTAAGACCATCATGTCTGGGCGAGAGGTAAAAGCTGACTCAAGAACATTGAGAGACATGTGTGCTGTAATGGATTTTACGGCGATAGCCATGAGATAAATGTTGTAATAAGAGTGTATAAATGGCATGACAATATTAGCGTGGGTGCTAAAAAGCGATTTTGGTGGTTGTAAGCAACTACTACCATCACGCTATAGAGGTTACGAGAGGGCAACTGTTATAGCCTCAAGGTCTGGCGGCTTACACCCATTTAGGATATTCCCCCTAAAACTGCGGCAATAAGAATCGCTCTAGAGCGAATTTGGTAAGCAGCAAGAGCATTCTATCTGATAGACACTCTTCATCCTGAGCACATCTTTGATCACGTCTCATAGAGGAAGCCTGAACTCCTTGATCAGTTAAGTCACCTTCTACAGCTCACTCCCCTCACTCAAGGCGTGGTTCTCCCCAACTCTAAAAAGATCTAGCTAGTATAACTAGGTTGTGTTGCACGTCCGTATCAGCAGAACAGCATAGACAGCAGCTGGAGGATGTCAGATCAGAAAAGAAGGCTCGATATGAGGGCCAACTGAGAACTGACCGCTTAGGATATGAGACGATCTATGAGGATGATTAGAAGTTTTTCATACCGCGACGAGGCAGAAGTAGGCGACTGGATGACCTAGAGATAATATCATTGAGGCCGTAGGGTTGATCACACACGCATTTATATTCCACTAATTCTACTAGTTCTCCGCGCCTGCCACGACAAGCCGGGCCGTGAACAGGATAATCCGTATCAAGATATAAGTCTCCACAATGCAAGTCGGACAGTTATAGATGTTGCGGCCGAACTGTCAATAGGGCTTGGCAGCCGAGTGAGGCCGCTAAACCGAAGCATGAGTCTTACTCTGTGTTTGATCAAGATCATAGGCATTGATTTATCCAAGTTGATCAGAATAATCGGCATACGTGTGGTTTCTTAATCCCTAGGTTTCCTTAAGTGAGGCCGGTGACGCTGCCACGAGTATCTCAAAATGCACTATTCACAATGACCGAGGTCTGAGTTGACGTACATTGCTATGACTAATCCCAGACCTCAACCCTGAACCTTAACTGTTAGCCATGATGTAGATGGGTCATTCCCGTGCTGAGACTGATTTAATATACGACAGAGCTAAGAATATGCTTGCTCTAGTTGTGGTTTGCTGGCCTCGGGGGATACTTAGACCTAATTGAAGCTCAGGGGATGGCCCTTCGAGGGTGGGCCTCAACTACCGGGTCTTTTAACACTACCATATCATCAGATCCCGAAGAGGGCAAGTCAAGATATCGGGAATTTATCACCTGCCAATTAATGGTGAGCTCCAATACCGTAGACTCTTGACTAGGACGGTCGTGCAAAACGCGGGTATGGGATGACATGGATTTTTTCCCCCTCTTGCCTGCATACTCTATCTAGGCTTGTAATTTGATGAGGCGAATGGGCGGCAGGCACAACATCACCCGATGAGTAAGGAGGTCTGTACCTAGGCTAGGTAAGTTATCTTACCTCTGTAGGCGTTTTAGATAGTGACCGTATAAATTAGGTAAGGATTTATCTACACATAGTTTACCGGGGCTATCCAAAAGAGGCAATCAAGCATTCCTAGTCGGGTATTAGCGTGATATATCCCTGTATCTCTAGGGTGTCACGTCCCGAATAGGTAACTGTACGTACCTGACTCGAAGTGAGTATCTATGTATACCTAGTATGCTGTAGTTAGTTAGTGCTAGGCTTGTTACTTAACGAAACCCGGCGGCGATCCCCCCTAGTCCGCCCTGCGTATTCTATGCGTTACTATCAACTCTAAGGCTTCGATACGAGCTCTTATGTATTTGCATCAGCTATAGAATTTCAAATAGTCCTATACCATTCTAGTGAGACTCTATCTATCAGATCGAGAAAGTGACATATCATACAGACGTTGTTATATATACGTTATAGGTGCACAATAGAGTGAGATTGTTATTGTAGTACAATAGGGCTCCCTTGCTTACCAAACATAAAACTTTTAGCACGCTTGGAGCTCTTCTGAAGGCAAAAATGGGCGTCATACTTCAACGGACTAGCGGCCATCTCGAGATATTGAGATATTCCTCACGCTGTGATTTACCCGAGACTCGACCAATCGTACACCTATCATCTGAATACTTCATGTAAATTAGCACACATGCTTTTGGATACTATGGATTACTACCGAATCAAGCTTCACGCTTCATCTCTGCGCCTCAGATAACCGCACTTACCCTGTAGAGTTGCTTCATTCCTGTAACCCATCCAACACGCAAGAGATATATATATATACTACTCCTGATAAGATTTGCCCTGCGGAACTAATAAGCCTAAACTGCGATTTGAGGTCACCACACATGGTTGAATGCCGGTTCAAGCTTTCAGTCACCTCCGTTTTTGTGTCCCCCTATATGTGGCAAAGGACCTAGGCGTATCTGAGGAGGCTCGTTTGACCGAGGGAGGAGGTAAGGATTGATGTGGTAAAATGCTTCGCATACACACACCCAATTATAATACTACCTCTATCTGTAACTCCTGCAGGCCGTGTGTCAAGGGTGGTATGAGAAGATAAACCGTGCGACTGCGTACTGATTCCAAAGGGTCACGGTTCTACGATTTGCACATACACCACGTCGGTAGCTATCTTGTACTTGCGACTGTCTGCCACATATCCCCCCACCATTTCCCCGACCTGATTACATCTAGGGATAAGTTTAAGTCACTGTGGAGACTCAGGTTTCACGATAGAATGCACAATAACACATGCAGCCACTATAAAATCAGAATCAAAGACTATTCGGAACATGGATATTAAGTGACTATAAGGGTAGCTTAAAAAGAGACGGACTAGGCAAGCAGGGAAAGAATCGTTTCCAGCTGTTAGGAGTCAAAAGATTTAAAAAAAAGGAAGGAAAATAAGCCCCTGAACCCAAACCACCCACAATTTCCAAGACAGTACGTCACCCTCTCGACTTCGATACAAAAGAAGATTCAACACTACCAATGCCCCCGCAAACATGCTCCATGCCCCTTCTATCCACCCTACTTCCCAGAACCAGCAAGCTACATTTGTCCATATCGTTACGGCCAAAGCCACAAATCTCCTAGACTGAGTATCCCCAAATACTAGAGGTATAGTACGCCGGCCGGCAATTCGGTCTCCTTCCATATCCCGGAAGTCCTGGGTATGACTCGTAGTGGCAAATATAGCTGTCAGTAATGCCAGCCAAATCTTGATTCGCCGATTGGCCTGAATAACGGAGTGCTGAGTGACCACTTCAAGTGGCCCAGTAAAGAAACAGGAGAACCCAATAGCGTTATGAATGTTCTTGAGGATGCCGTTCGATGCTCCGTCTAGCTCATTATACCAGATGTGGAATAAGGTTAAGATAATGTAAGGGCTAAACCCTCCCATGATCGAAGCAATAAGGAAGCAGATAGGATGCATCAGATACAATATCTGTGTGGCCTGTTTGGAAGTCATGCGTCCGGTAACCATTGGTCTCCAAGGTTTGTTCAACCTATCTTCGGCAATAGTTTCTGGGTGCCGTTGATTGTGTACACAGAAGAGGAATAGGTTGGACAAAGACCATATAAGCATATTGGGAGCAGACGCCAATATCTTATTGGCAGAAAGGGCAGGGCCCATCGAGTAGTATGGTGCAATACAGGAGTTAATAGCACCGAATAAGAGGCCAGGGATGATAATGTCCCAAATATTATTAGAGCAAACAAGATAAATCGTATAGAGATGAAACGAGATGGCGGAAAGCCAGTAAAAGGGGTTCCATAGAGAATGATTAGGGGTCGCGCCAGTAGACTGCGGTCTCTTTGGTGTTGTAATTGACATGACGTACGGATCGGTTCGTGGTCGCGGAACTAAATTATATGACACAATATAGCAAAATGAAGCTTTATCTAATTTGAGATGTGAGATTTACTGTAGAATAACGGTTGACTATTATATGTGAACAAGAGCGTTATGTACTTGCTATTAAGCGCTCACTACGCCTCGCCGAGGCTATGCGATAAAATTCAAATTTTCGTATTTAAATACCTAGCTTGCCCAGACTCTACAGAACTCCTTGCCTGCAAAATTTTCATCGGGAGTAGCGAGGGGGCTGACGTTCGGTAATACTTGGGAGTACAAGTCCGTCACGCTAATAGTAGCAGTAGACTCATCAGAATTAAATTTTACGGAATCGGCTCTACTATATAAAGTTGGCTTAATCACTTCCGGATTTTTGAAACGCTCGATCTCTGACTTAGTATCCTTTTCAGTTAACTAAACTTCAGATTTCCTCTTCGAAATGCCAGGCGCTACAACTCCAACTGCGGAACAGATAGCGTGGATGCTATCTCATCCTGACGATAGTCTTGTACCAAACATCATCGCTTGTGGAACAATAGCACTTATTTTCGCCACCGTATCCATCACTTTGCGTCTAGTGTCCCGAAAGATCGCCCGAAGAGGGCTGGATCTACGGGTCAGTGACTGGTTTGCTATCGCAGCTTGGGTATGCATTCGTCAAGACAAAAGAAACGCCATTTACCTATTCTACGTCATCTATATATCTACCTTCATCTCAGTCACGCGTTATGGAGGAGGGAGACACGTGGTTTTCGTCACGAACCCCCGTTTACTAGGCATCGTAAGTGCATTGTTACACTACATGACAGTCCTTTCGACCTGCCAATACGGATAGATAGTCTGTCGCTAACGACCGGGGATTTCCCGCAGCTTTACATCGCCCAAGAAAACCTTTACGCTGCTACTTCAGCCTTATTAAAGTTCAGCATTTTAAGTTTGTACCGAGAGTTATTTACGAGGTCTCGCAACTTTTACCTTTGTACTTGGGCTGTCACAGCCTTGGTAACTGAATGGCTCATTCAGGTGGTTCTGGCGACTAACCTACAGTGCATACCGATTTCCGCCTCTTGGGATCCGTCTGTTCATGCAACCTGTATCAACTACGGCATTGAAGCGCTTGTGGCGTATTTGATCAATATCAGTACAGATCTCATGACTTTGAGCATGCCTATCCCTTTGATATTGAAGCTTCAGGTTTCAAAAACCTATAAACGGAGACTGATTATTTCCTTCGCCACAGGTGGGAGGTAGGTGTTCCTCGGAAGTATCACCCTTCTCGAACTGGTCCTCTTCTTACTATTATTATAATAGTGCCTGTATCGTGAGCTTAGTTCAACTTGCCTACATCACCAGGCTGGGAAACGCCCCAGACACAAGCTGTAAGTAGTACGAAAACGTTTTTACTACTACATCTGACTAAGAATGGGTATCTATAGGGTCAATAGTGCCGTCATCTCTTTTAGGCACTGTAGAGTTGATGGTCGGGTTCTTCGCTGCATCGATCGCCACATATGGACCACTTTACCGATTTGTCTTTTCAGACTCGCCTGGAAGGAATAAATTAGTGGGTACTGGTAGTACCTCAGGAAATGCTTCTAATATCCGGCGGCGTGGCATGATTGTACCCGGTCACATTGAGCTAACGAGACATAACTCTAATGTTAACGACGAATCGGAGCTCCTCGCTCGCAACTAGTGTTACAACTCGAGTATTTACTTGGGCAGACAGACGGGGCGGGAGGGGGGGCCGAAATTGAGGGATAGAATAGGGCTTTACCAAAACGCCAGCTCCATTAGGATTGATAAACGTACTACCACTTCCCTTGGAATCATGAAACATGAATAGTTAGGCTTCGGTGATATTTGAATCAACTGCCAAGTAAACGTTACGCTATATCATCGCAGCCGATAGATAGGGTGGATTCCCTCAACCAATAGACCTGTGGCAACTTCGCGATAAGTAAGGTGTTGTTCCACTGCATGAATTATCTTGCGATTCGTATGAAATACACCATCGGCCCTTTTCATTTTTTTTGTACTACTAGGCTAAGACTTTCGCCACAAGAGCCCTGGCAAGAGCAGACTCAATTTCGGTAGAGCAACCCACTTTGGCTGAAGTCCCCTGCCCGCCCCCAAAGAGCAGTAGATGACTAGTGTCGTAGCTGATCTTGTTTTTTAAAGTTCATGATATAAAGCTTTTTCCATTTCAAAACCGGATTCCAGCCTTGGACCGTGATCGACCTACTATAATATCTGTTAGCCTGAAATAAGATAAAAGATGACGACCACTCCTCTCGACATTACTGCATTCTTCAATGTGATTGATGGCGATGTTTCGGATACCCGGGAAACCACAAAACAAGCAATCAACCCCGTGACGCTAGAGCCCAACCCAGAAGCACCTTTGAGCACACAGCAAGATGTGAATCGAGCCGTTGAGATCGCACGAAATGCGGCACCCCGTTGGTCCGCCGTAGCGTGGGCCGAGCGTGCTAATACAATGCGACGGTTCGCGGACGCCTGTCAGGTGACAATATAACCAACCCGTAGGGTGGTTATATTCCTAGGTTCTGGCTATATATATAGGTGCCAGGTCCCCCTGGGACCTGGGTGGTTCAGGAATCAATTGACTACTCTATTGAGCCCTAACTATCCTTCTTCCTAGCCGTAGGCTAGCCTATCTATTCACTCTGTGCCAAATCCACTGACAACGCCATAGAGGCTAATGCGGAAGACCTCGCAAAGTTGATCATAATGCAGCAAGGAAAGCCAGTCAGTATATATGTCTTGATATTCGACTCGCTCGTCCTCAATTACCTAAAGCTAATTCTTCCTCAAGCCTATGTGGGCCCAGAATGAGATTTCCCTCAGCATCCAATGGCTCAGGGAATTTTGCAACATGTCCTCTCCCGGAGTGGTCATCGAAGACACCAAGGAGCGCAAGGTCATCACACGCTACACCCCCCTCGGTATCGTGGTCGGTATTGTGCCTTGGAACTTTTCCATACAGCTGGCCTGTGCCAAGATAGCCCCAGCAATACTTACTGGCAATGCCTTCATCTGGAAGCCATCGCCGTATACGCCATATTGCAGCCTTAAGATCGCTGAGCTCGGCGCCAAGATTTTCCCACCTGGCGTCCTCCAAGCACTAAGCGGAGATGACAATCTCGGCCCATGGTTAACGCAGCACCCAGACATTAACATGGTTAGTTTTACTGGCTCTGTTAATGTTGGTAAGCAAATCATGGAGTCCTGCAGCAAGACACTCAAACGGGTTACGCTTGAGTTAGGTGGCAATGATGCCGCTATCATTTGTGCTAACGTAGACCCCGCCGTCGTCGCGAGCAAAATAGGCCTCATTGCCTTTGCTAATGCCGGTCAAATATGCATTGCTGCAAAGCGTGTATATGTTCATGAATCGGTATACGACAGTGTATTAGCGGCCCTAGTTGCCTATACACAGGACCTAAAGTTCGGCCTTGCCGCAGACTCATTCCTGGGTCCACTCTCCAACAAGCCTCAATACGAACGCGTCAAAGGTTTGCTGGCAGATATCAAGGGGGCTGGCCTTAGGGTTGCGACTGGGAGCACACAGCCTCTAAGGCATATGAAGGGCTACTTTCTTGCCCCCACGATTATTGATAATCCACCTGATGACTCGCGCATTGTTGTCGAGGAACAATTCGGTGAGTCATTCTTCTCGTTGTGCCATCAGCTTCTAATACTTTGAAGGGCCCGTGCTACCCGTCATGAAATGGACCGACGAGCACGATGTGATTCGGAGAGTCAATGCTACCAAACTTGGCCTGGGGGCTTCCATATGGACCGGAGATTCGACTGAAGCCGATAGAATAGCTAGTCAACTTGAGGTTGGAAACATTTGGATAAACTGCCACGCCGTCATGCAACCTAGCACACCATTTGCCGGGCATAAACAAAGCGGTTTTGGTGTCGAGATGGGGGATGACGGCCTCAAGTCCTATTGTAACGTTCAGAGTATTTACGTTACAGGTCTAAATGCCGGCGATCCCAGCCATAGCCACAGTCTTTTCACGAAGGGGAGAGTTCTGTCTATATTGTTGGGGTTTTCTTTGCCGGTCTACCTGGCATGGGCCGCATTCTCCGGGAACTGATTTTCGTAGTATTTTGCAAATTTAAGCTTTTCCAACATGTAGGTTTGACTGCAGGAGCCGGTACAATATTTCGGGTAATTAAGAAATGCAAGCATATCATTTAGTCAGCCATGCTAAGTCACGTGTATTCTATGTTGTTATTGTATGAGGGGAGCCTCAAGTCGAATAGATACACTATTTTCAGTCACAAGATGAGAGGAACTTATTTAAATGGATTATTAATGTCATCATGATAAGTGCTCGTAGGGTTACTGTCACAAGGCCTATACATAGGGGTAGGTAATAGTATACGTTGTTGCGCAAGGGTCCTCAAAACACCTCCCTACGTACTACTACTATATACGAACAGTCTCTTTTTTCCAAGGCTCGAGACTGTGACAGTTATACCTAATCACGCCCGCTAATAACTTAGCGGGACCAAAATATGACGAGCTCGTCAAAACTTCTCTCGCCTCCGTGCGGAAAATCTGAGCCCAATATCTCCTTTCTAAGTGCCTACGCTTCTCGTATCAATCTGGTGCCATCTTCAAAACTCCCCATATCTTGGTAGACGCAACCGATCTTGTATTTCGTTCGGGCGACCTCGTTTCGATGCCATTTGGGGTGCTCGTCAAACGCCATAAGCGCTTGTTTCAGCATTTCCCTATGCTATGATGAGCGATATTTCTTCAATGTGTCAGGAACCACAAGCTAGGGGTAGGTGATGACTATTGTTGTTGCGCAAAGGCTCCCTAAACTACCTTCCTTGGAGTCATCTAGCTATATACAGGAACAACCTTCTTTGTCTATATGCCCTGTGATAATCCTCTTGTGTTCTCTAACAGTATGTGTGGATAAAGCAGGACTGGGGGCTACGTCGGCCATGCGTAAAGGTCTATACCTAGGGTGCCCGAGGATACTCCCTGCGGGAATGATAATGCTGGCCAATTTTGTGATAGACGTCAGCGGTTTCGTAGTGCTCTTCTCCCAAATTGAGCCTGAAGCCCTCGAGGACGTGCGCGTGGCTCTTAAAAGCGACCTCCATGTCTCCTTGTGCGATTTGCCAATTGCCTAGTAGGTATATGATGTATCCGGTCCTATGGCTACATAAGCTACTGCGTAGGTTTCTTAATCTGAAAATGCACATGCCTAAACTCCAAGCTTGTTTAATCTTAGACAAGGAGTTTCAACACCTCGGAACCTTCTTCTAATCGGCCTCGCTAAATCATACAGAAGGCTAGGTTGCTGCCCTGGGTCATGTATGAGTATCAGCCTATATCAAACGGCGAGCTTCCACTTACTTAGACTCGTTGGTCAGCATTGGCCCCTTTCCACGATTCGAAACATCGGCGATACCACTGCTCTACTTTTTCGTAGCAATTCACGCCATGGTTACCATTGCCTAGCCCCCCAAGAGCAAAACATATCCTAATGTCGGGTTCCGTTAGTAATCCACGCTCTCGAGCTTTGCTTTCGCGGCTACTACTCAAGACTCTTGGATAACGGATTGTTTTGCAATCGAAGTAGGGTCGCTGAAATATTTAAAGGGCGCTTGATAATCTGCTCTCCTGAAATCTTACGCGGCTCGTAGAAGACCTCCTCTAATAGACTTCGAACAACTCAGTAAGTCTTGGTTGGGAGTGTTAAAGTGGGCGCTTGGTAGTCCCGTTGATTATCTAAAAGCTAAATTTTGTAGAACACTTGAGGGCTGAGAGAGAGGGCCTCATTTGTATGTGTGGTGGGTGATACAGCATCCTAGCCCCCCTAGTTCCGACAGAAAGGCAAGGGATGAGGCCAGTATTGGCTACGCGTGGCTCGCACCACCAACCGTCTTTGCATCGAATGCAATCGACGTATCAGATACCTTCCCCGCTCGACCACCCTTAATCTCACCATGTTCCCCTATATGATTCCAAAGCATCATGTAGCTTTCCAAGCACCCCACCATGCCAGGTGCGAATCTCCTTCCACTCAGGGACCACGTTGGCCAGCATCATACACCAACCTCCGATGATGATATCCGCATAGTCGGGCTCCGCGCCTCCTATGAAAGGCCCATTGGAGAACCTAAAGCACTTCGCGACCTCTTTCAGTGATACCTCATACGTCTCGACAACCTTCCTCCTCGCCTCCCCGCTCACATTAAGCTCGTCCCACGACTTTACGCCGGCTCGCCGGCAGAACTCGGCCTTGGATTTCGCCTCCGTCTCGGGATTGAAGGGGAAACCAGCGGAGAACAGGAGCCCGCCAGTAGGGAATATCGAGTCGATGTGAGCGTTGAAAGCCGCGTATAGTCCGGTTGAATGCTTAAATAATAAAGGGCTATTGGGGTATTTCTTGTCTAAGTATACAGCGATGTCGAAGGAATCTCCCACGATAGTGCCATCGGATGTGTCTTTGATGACGGGAAGCGTGTAGAACGGCTCCCCGTCGGTGAAGAAGCGCACCGGGTCGGCACCGAGACTTTTCCGGATCGATGTCACATCGGACACGTCGACCCATTCCGTCTTGAAGTTCGCTTGCTTGAAGTTCAGGGCATATCGAGTTTTCCAGGGATTGGGCGCGAAAGGGCGAACAGGGGGACCCGAAGCGATGTCGTAGAATACGATCGGGCTTGATGATGATATTTTGGAGGCCATTGTGGCTAGATGGGATGTAGCGAGTATATTTGCGGAAAGAATGACATAGGTGAAACAAGGGTATTAGCTATCAAGGCCTCGCAATACGTCGCAGCCAAACTCACTTCTTTAATGTTGTCAGAAGTGTTCAAGATGTTGCCATAAGTTCTTCCTCATTGTGAGACGCTGAGGGCCTCTGGTCCTTATACCCTGTCTTCGAGACATCTGATACTTAAATCAATTCTCAACTCCAAAAATCATTCTTGGCCTCAATTCTTCCTAATTTGGCAACTATCATGGCTCATTCGAATAAGCACTAGCCATTAGACGTGTGGATAGTGCGTCGTATCGAGTCACGTGTATGATGTTCATTCAGACTCATCTTTGCTCATCCTGGGGTGATTCGTTCATCACCGCCACACTTACGCGCCTAAGCTAACCTAAATAAGATGTGAGATCAACCATTGAGACCACTTAATTCTCACTCACTTCACAAGCATACCAATCAATCCTACACTCTACCTTCGGCCCCCTTCTATACATAAACACGGGTTCATACGCCGAAATGCCAACTACATGGAGGCTGGGGGATCTAAGGCATCGGCGCCATTATCTTGGCCGTTGTGGTTGTCCCTGGAAGTATTTTCTTATTATGCGCCAGTGTGCGTATAAACTGGCCCTGGACGCAGCAACCCACAATAAAGCATTGCAGTTCCAAACAGTAAGAATATGCTATAACTTGTTGCATAAAACAATTGATAATTCACATCAACCTTGTGCTGCGTCATCAGCAACAGGTCAACTATAACCCTTTACCTCGCAGTCTATCTAGATTACACAAAAAAAGGGGTTACTTCCACGTCCGTCATACTGCCATCGCCCCAGCTGAGCGCTTGACCCACACTATCAAAATCGTCGTTGACGTACAAATGCTGGTATTTGTGAAAGATCTCCTTCAAACCTCCATCGAACATTTGGTGTTTGCCACACCAATATGCCAACCATAATATGGAATAGATCACGCGTCCCACGTAGAAGATACTAGAAGAGGAAAGTTGAGGTTAGTCCCAGCGGGCTATTAGATCATATTCCCCCGCATATTCCGGACGATGGCAGCCTACAGTGACACTATTGATATGCCGAATGCGGATCGAGCGATGTAGCAGACATGGATATAGGGAGGTGCCACCCGGTAACATCCCTTCTCCAAGTACCAAGGCCGAAGGCTGAGATGTTCGGTGTCGCTCAAGTCCCCAGAGGACTGTGCTAGGATGCTATAGAGCCATAGCGCAGACAGGAGAATATCATAAAGTATGGAACATAGAGAGCCAGCGTAGTCGAAGAAAACAAGAACGAGCCGTGCAAAGAATACCGACGTCGCAATTAAGGCAACACTAAGGTTTGTCTCGCTAAGTCTGTGTTGATTCAACCGTTAGCCATAACGTTCAAGATTTAAGACGAGCTATGGAATGAAATTTTTTGGATTCTCAGCATACCGTTGAGTCCAAAGAAGCGGTATCTCTGGAGGCTGGCGGTAGTTAGCGTAGAAGTAAATTCGCAGCTTTGGGTTGGAATTCCAGCCGGCTTCGCCACCAATCTCCCATAGCGTCTTTCGGAAGGACTCTGGGTAGGCGATAGAGTGTATTATTACTGCCGCGATAGCTAAGATAAATTCTATAACGAATGCCACAAGTTGAATTCGGCTGAGATTTCTCTTGAACGATCGAGTCCAGATACTTCCCGTTCTACGTCGCAGTGTCGACATCGTGCATGTGTGTTAGTTTCCGACAGCTAGGTTCTTATGCCGACCAAACAAAAGGGGTATAGCACAGAGTACCAATAGAACTATCTAAAAACTGTAAATATGTCAGCTCTTATTTATCCAGGAGATGTTCAAATTTCCGAAAAAGGAACAGTATTAGTCGACATTATTCTAATAGCAGTAGGTAGTTACCTAGCGAAAATGAGCAAGATTGCGCTGATTATATACGTGAAGCGGGTTCAGGAGAGACCGGACCTCAGCCACCCCCCAATCGTGCAGCGTTGCCAAGTAGAAGAGTTTGGAGCTGCATTCTACATGGAACGGGAAGCCACCTCCTTCATATTACCACGTAGCATCATACTGTAGGGTATACTAATTACAATTGGAAACACGAGGGCCTCATGGGTCAACACCCTTACAATAAATCAGGTGGTGGTTGGGCCATCTGGCACGTGCTAGTACTATACTAGCTCCTTGACTAGCTGGACAAGAAAAAAAGCTTATTTCTCCTAGTATACACATGGGATTTCGTAATGACTCGCTTGTGTTTCCTTCTAGCACTATACCGGATAGTTAACGATAAGAAAGCAGACCCCACGCCTGCACTTGTAGGCACTGCTACGGCACTGCTAGGATAGGAAGGTGAAGTCTCCTTTGAATGGAGGGAATAGGAATAAGAGGGAAGACTTGTACTGAGGATTGTAGGTAAAATGCACGTGTATAGGGGTAGGAAGGGTAGTGAAGCCGCGCGAATGTATGGCTTGGATGGCTTGACGACCCACCCTGCCACAATATAACTCTACTTCCGAGGCTCCGTGATTGATTTATACCTTTCATGATTGACAGGAGGGCCCACATAGAAGAGAGGAGAAAAGAAAAAAAAGAAAAGAAAAGCAGTCTACGCGGACTTGCTCACTAATTCCCAACACTATTAGGCGTAGCAGAATACCAGTGTAAGCCAGAGTTTTATATGCATAGGCGTGGGGATTTCTTCTACTGTAGGTGATTGTATGAGGCCTCTACGCGATGAAGAATAACAGGATTATGCGATGGTCGTTGTGTTTTGGTTGTGCTTTCTTAATGTTTATGATTTAATACTCCAATACGTTGTACCCTAAACATTCAATCTGCATAAAAAGTTCCCCCCCTTTCCTTTTTGAGATCAGTGCTTTCGTACCAAGTTCGTCTTGATGTCTCAACTTTGTCTTTATGTGCGTATCAAAAGTGATTAAATACTCCCCCTGCTCCTCCAATCAAAAGCACCGTGGATTATTGCCGCTCGCTATTTTTGGACCGCCTTGAGCCGGATCACGAGTTCTATGGCTAGAGAGCCTCTCCTCCCATTTATTACTCTGTCGCAAGCTTAACCCTCGCCATCATCAAACTAGATATCTTTATTCACAACGTTTCCATGCATCCCATTGCCGCGACAACAGAAATGAAGCTTCCTTGCTCTCCGTTCAATCGATCAATGCACCCATACGACGGTTTAAAAACTTCTCCACGCGCTCGTGCCTGGTCATGGAATGCCCATCTTTGTATATCCGTTTAAGATCTGCCAACAAAGCAGCATTGATGGCATCGCGCTGCCTCAGGGATTGTCTAGATATATGGTCGGCCCGAATGAACCGAATGCACGTCATAATCACCACAAACAGGATTAAAATAAGCCCAAAGATCCTATTATTGACAAAAAGTTGTTTTTGCTGCTTTGACGATCCTGGATTCCAGTATGTCTCCTGATTCTCCCAGATTACTTCGGGGCCGCTCCCTCGCGCTGCGGAGTTGCTCGACGAGGCGGCGGTTCTTTGAAAAGACGGTTCCGCGCGAGCGACATACGAGACAAGTTCCTTATCCCAACCCAAGCCGCCCCGGTCGTACGCTTTGCGTTTGACTGGGTCTGATAGAATCCTGTGGGCCGTGAGGATGAGGCGGTACCGCTCAATACGGCTCGCCTTGGATACCCCATGGTATTTCTCGTGAATCCACCGGTCCGGGTGATACATCATAGCCAATTGACAAAAGCGCTTCTTGTCGTAAGGGGCTTTCGGGTCCTGCTCCAACAACTGATACGGGGTAAAGTTAGGAGCCAATGGCCAGACGATTAGCCGGTGCTCTGAATGTTGATCATTTGTCCGGTCCTTATAGGTCTTATGCGCTGTGGCATAACCTCTTGCGGTGGCTCGAAACTTGAGCAAAATTTTGTAGTAGTTCATCTGAAGAGGTGCAGATGGGTGGTAAGGATGACTCAGGAATTATTTATGAATAGAATCGCAGTCTTGAAGTAATATGATTTATAGGCAGCGACATACAGTCAGTATCTACTAGGTAAAGAGCCTTTGTCGACTTGTGATGGCTTTGAAAGGCCGATAAGCACGAGCTTATAATTATGCTACTCGTATCTATAGACCATGAGATGTTCCGGTAGAGTCTTTTCTATATGGGCTTTTGTAGGCTCGATAAGTCAATCCGGGCGAAGCTTCGGCAATACTCACTAATGCATATGTTATGTCATGTCGATGCAGTTTGTATTCAGTAAGAAGCTTTTTAAGATTCTGCAGAAATCATAGAGTATAAAATGACCGACTGTACTGTTTGAAACAACTCTCTTTTGGCATCACGTCCTCTACCATGCGGTTGCCGGTGGCATGTGCGAAAACTTGCTCATACTACCGCAGCAGCCCATCTCTCTGAAAGTCTATTGACGTGAAGAATAACAGCCACTGTGTTAGCTCTATTGAGATTAATCTCTATAGGATGAAAAGAATTCCTTTTGCTTATGATACATTGCTGTTTAGAAGCCATCTGAGCTGTCACAATGCATTAGAAAATCACAAGCCTAGATATTCGATTGTCTCTGCAAGTAACACCTCTGTAGACTTTCTCTAATGAATCAACCCAGATACCATTAGCTTTCGCAACGATTCAATCACGAGTGTCGCGGACTGCTGGTCGATCTAATCGGGGCCGATCTTAAATTAAAAGTCGAACCGGCCTATAGACTCACAGTACTTGGACAGCCGTATTATGTTTCCTACAGCTTGTGAAATATAGGGGAAACGTTCTACACTAGGTATCCCTTCGTCAGTAAACTTCATCATTACTATCTATGCAGTTCATACCGCAAACGAAATCTTGACGCGTCTGCGGATGTCATCCTGCACCACCAACCATTTAGGGCTTAGCCAATATTGTCAGCTGCATGTACGGCCAGGCTTGGCCAAACGACGTGTGCCGGGTTGACCGCTCGCCGGCCCCTCATTGGGTCCGACCGGCGGTGGTCCGGGGAATCCAGCTCAAACTTGCTCAAAGTAGCGTAAAATCGTCCCATCTCTCAACAGATAGCCATTCCGGTCCAAGGGCCAGGCACCTAGGCGAGTTGTATGACCCCAGCATGCACATCTAGAGGACCTGATAACCTGTGTTTTCGGATATATACTCGTCTTTGGGGGCTTGGCCGGGCATGAGCATGAGCATGTTTACGTATACTTCCTGTCTGCATATTTTGGATTCGTTACATGGGAATCTCCGGACTCTTCAGACATGAAGTCCGTTTCCCTTAAGCTATTAGCTCTCGTATCGAGCGCGACCGCAACTGGTCCCGTCCCCGTGAGCAGAAGCGGCCTCGCTGGTATTAACGGGTTCACTTTCTACAATCCGTACTGTGCACACGGCTGCTTTCGATCGTTCTCTCCTTTCAAGCTGCCGTGTTCTACCATTGTTAGTGCTGGAGGTCACACAACCGCCGATGAAGCCGCCCACAACCTGGCCACGTGTCGTGCCACCAGCTTTCCATACCTCAGCTCGATAGCCTGGTGTATACATCTCTATTGCCCAAAAGATGTTCGCGCCTCGACGATTGAGACATTCTGGGAGACCGAGATCACGGGGGATATTAACATTCTCCCGGAATGGAGCTATGGGGAGGTTATAGCGAACATCACACAGCCACCGACTCTGGTGGCAGCGGGTTCGGACATGGTTCTAACTACGACTGTACTCACAACCTACGATAATTGGGATATCACACAGAGCACTTTGAGGTATTTCTTTCGCGAGACTGCTCTGGAATCGTATTATGGGTATGTAGCTTACGAGATCCTTTGGGTCTTAAAACACGTGTTACTTATTCGGTTGCGTTCCTCAAATACGAACCACCCCTTTCGTTTTTTTTTTCTAGCGCTAATCGAGTCGACCAAATAGACTTGCAATTTGCCTCACATCATTTGGACTGCCGATTGTTCTGACTTGGGTCGGATACCTGCCATTTGCAGCCGGCACGCTGGACCGATTGAAACCATGGCTCTACCCGAGCGTCATAGGCACCTATCACGACCTACCTCTTCCTTTCTTGTTGGGCAACGTACCCTCAGTTGGTCAGAGTATCTACATAGCAGTTGTGGTGATCCTAAACGTCGTCTTCCTCGCTATAGGATACAAGACCTCGTGGCCCAACAAAGAGTTTCAATGGTACACGAATCGTTACCAAGAACTCCTGGCTTACTTCATGTGGCGCACTGGTGTCCTGGCGTTTTGCAATATGCCAGTTCTATTTCTCTTCTCGAGCAGGAATAATATCTTGCTATGGCTGACCAATTGGTCGCATTCGACGTATATGCTACTCCACCGATGGATCGCGCGGCTCTTCCTCTTCCAAACAATCTTACATTCCATCTTCGCTCTAGTCCTATACCAAAACACAGGCTCATACGCAGAATCGTTGACCACTGGCTGGTGGATCTGGGGCATTGTTGCTACTATCTCGGCTGTCATAATTGTCCTTACTAGCTTCCTGGTCATGCGCCAGCGGGCATATGAGTTGTTCCTGATCACTCACATTGTCATGGCAATCATTTGCGTCGTGGGCTGTTGGTATCATGTGTATATAGGGTATGAAAATACCTTTGGGTACGAGACATGGTTATACGCCACGATTGCTGTCTGGTTCTTTGACCGAGCCGCTAGGGTGGCGCGCATTCTCAAAACAGGTATTCGGCGCGCCGAGTTGACGGAAATCAGCCCTAACATCATTCGGGTTGACATACCGGGAATCCGCTGGGCGATGCCGGGTCAATGTGTCTACGTATACTTCCCAACTCTCAACCCGCTCCGCCCGTGGGAGAGCCACCCTTTCTCGATAGTCTCGACAGCCATGCTTACCAAACATACTTGTAGGGACCGGGCTGAGATAGAAACCGGAGACGTGGAGAAAAATAACGGGATGGGGGTAGACTTGGCCACTGCATCCGATAGCTACGCTTATACTAGTTCAGGATTAACTTTATTCGTTCGGGGTAGGGCTGGCATGACGACGGCCCTGAAGACACAAAGGGGGCTCCTGGCGTTAGTAGAAGGACCATATCCTACCAATCCTTCCAAGGAAGTTCTGCAGAGCGATCGTTTGTTATTAATCGGAGGTGGCATAGGTGTCACCGGCCTTCTACCGTTTCTCAAGTGCCATCCAAACCTGAAGTTATACTACAGTATCAAGGTTGCTGACGAAGGACTGATGGAATCTTTGAGTGCAGCACTGGACGAGGTGCGTGAGAAGGAACTTAGAGTTGGGAAAAGACTGGATACCACTGCCATACTGCGAGACGAAGCTGGACTTGGATGGTCAAAGATTGGGGTTGTAGTATGCGGTCCGGCGGCAATGTGTGATGATGTCAGGGCTGGCATCGCTCATCTTGGCAAGGAGCAGGCCGGTAAGTGTTACTTTGAGCTTGAAGTGCACGGATTTTCTTGGTAATGGGCTATTTATTTTTAACGCTTCTACTTATATACATCATGGATATCGTCGCAAAGATCTTGGAAGATGCCCAACTGTTGTGAATGGTCTACCAAGTTTATCTTATGCAAGCATGCACTACTCGCAAGCAAGAGCGATAAATGTTTCGTCATTAGTATTTGATGTCTTAAAAAAAAGGATTTTCGTATCTTCTAATTGATGATTTGCGTAAGTACATGTATCTACTCACTTTAGCAAGTTACATAAATACAATCGAAAGACTCCCATCGCCAACTCGGCTGAGGTTGGCATTGAAATCTGCGGTGGATCGCGCGCCGATTTGCCAGTTTGAACGCTCGGCGGGCGGATCTACTGACTCCAGCCGATGCAATTATTCCACAAGCCAACTATGCACACCCCATATCCCTCGGGGTTTTAGAGCTTGGTATTGAACCCGTCAATGATTTCTCAGTCCCTAAACGGGTGAAAAGCTAATCTATTCAGAAGTCTTGGGCGCGAGGATTGACCTTCCCCTATTACTATTGTGGACGCTAGTCTTTCTTTGGTTACGGAGCAACCTGCTCCAGTTACCAGATCTTCAAAATGAACTTGCTATAATTGATACATAAGGCATATGAAATTCCTTATAATAGCATGTTTACATGATGATATCGACACGAGACTGTCTAGGAGCCTTGCAGACATGATGGCGAAACTCGATCTTCTGCTGAGCTCTGCCCTGGCGCTGTGTGCTCAGGCTCATAGCTTGGGACGTCGCCAAGACGCACAAATATACGAAGCGGAAGATGCAGCTCTCTCGGGCGTCACGGCCGACACGGCACAGGCAGGGTACTCTGGCACGGGCTATGTCGGCGGTTTCGACGATGCGGCAGACACAATCACATTCACCGTCAACAGCGATAGCGCGAAGCTCTACGATCTCAAGATCCGCTACGCTGGGATATATGGCGCTAAGGTGACAACAGTGGTCCTCAACGGAGGCGCGAGGACCGAGGTTTCTCTCGCCGAAAGCACAGATTTCACTACCGTCTCTGGAGGGCAGGTATTACTCGACGAGGGTGCGAATACGATTGATATCGTAAGCAACTGGGGATAGTAAGCATGCCATCTTGTTCTGTAGCACGCCAGTTTGATACTGGTCAGTGTTGCTGAGCTAAAACTAAACTGCAGCTACCTCATTGATTATATATCTGTATCCCCGTCTGCGCCGCGGCCAGCGCACAACGTCACTCCAGCACTGAGCAACCCCAACGCGGGTGCGGGCGCAAAGGCACTATACAAGTATCTCGTGTCTCTCTACGGCCAAAAGATTCTATCAGGCCAACAAGACGCGACGTGGGCGAATTGGGTAACGCAACAGGTGGGCAAGACGCCGGCAGTCCTGGGCGTAGACTTGATTGACTATAGCCCGTCGCGCGTGGAGCATGGGTCTACTAGCACGGCAGTGGAGGACGCCATCGCCCATGCCGAGAAAGGCGGCATTGTGACTGTGGTGTGGCACTGGAACGCGCCGACAGGTCTCTACGACACGGCCCAAGAACCGTGGTGGAGCGGTTTCTATACTGCCGCGACCGACTTCGATATCGCCGCTGCCCTGAGCGACACCACTAACGCCAACTACACGCTCATCATCAGGGACATCGACGCCATCGCCGTGCAGCTGAAACGATTACAGGACGCCGACGTGCCTATCCTCTTCCGTCCTCTACATGAGGCGGAAGGGGGTTGGTTCTGGTGGGGTGCAAAGGGTCCTGAACCCTGTAAGGCACTATGGAATCTGATCTATGATCGCTGGACCAACTTCCACGGCATCAACAACCTCGTTTGGGTGTGGAACTCTGTCGCCGCCGATTGGTATCCTGGTGACGATGTCGCGGACGTACTATCTACGGATGTGTATGCGACAGGGAATGGCGTAAGTTTTCCCTCTCCCAATTAAGTGCTTTCAATTGTATCCTCCCAAGACACCCCGACCATTCTTATAGAGGCCAACGCTAACAGTGCCTTGTAGCCTATGTCCGCCCAGTATAATTCGCTAATCGACCTTGGGAAAGACACGAAGCTAATCGCGGCTGCTGAAGTCGGTTCTGTACCTCTTCCTGCGCAGCTTCAAGCTTATGAAGCCGACTGGGTTTGGTTCTGCACTTGGGGAGATACTTTCATTAACAATGGGGAGTACAACCCGGCTGATGTGTTGAAGGCAGTAGGTCATCACTACGCACAGTAAATCTATCTAGACGGAGGCTAACGGATACAGATCTACAACGACGAGTATGTTCTTACTTTAGACGAGATTCAAGGCTGGCGTGATGCGTAGAACTACTCTGTTTAATGATGCAGTTATGCGTAGTGTCGAGAAGGGGGTCGTCGAGGGACTCATTGTCTATAATGCTAGCCTAGACACGAAAGACTTAAAGAACCTTCCTACAACTAAAATGATTGAGTAGCGATATGGTAGCATTCCAGGCATATGGTGTTGAGGGTCATCCGGAATCTCCGCCGGCCGTTGCTGTCTCCTTGGGGTACATGGTCGAGATTCGGATTGTCCTGGAAGTATTGACGCCTTTGGACCACTGCACAATCAGTAGGTAACTCCACCAACCATTATAGCTGGTCTATTAGCTTTATCTTACGCAGGAATGTAGACTAGTCGCAAGTAAGGGAAACAGATTAGAACTCTCTTGCTCTCTTTCTCGCGTCTATCCATGCTCTTATCTAATCTTTTTTCCCGAAAGGAAAAAAAAAGGGGGGGTGGGGGGTGAGCTTGTACTTTATGCATTCGTTATATAACAATCTGGCGTAATGATCGTGAGCCTGAAATGATCATTGCTTGTTCAAGTATACGATGCTATCTTCCCCGGTCATAAAGCGCCGTGGCTGAAAAGCTTCGTTTCCAGTGGGTGACACGAGCAGCGAGCAGGGGAAAGCTGAATGCCCCTAGACGAGGAACTACCAATGGGGTAGTGGTTTTGGTTTCAGCTGTAAAAGCCGGATAACAAGGGACAGGGATAAATTTCGATATAATAAGATAGGATTGTGTGCTCTAATTTTCAGTCAACTATTTCTTGAGACAATCATTTACGTTGGTCACTATTGAACAATGAGGATAGGAGTATTTCTCAGTCTGGCCGTTGCCATTGGCTCGGCCTTTGCATATGACAGCTGCCTGGTGAACTCGTAAGTTTTTTCCTGAGGTTTTACTACTGATTAAAATGGACTCACTGGATAATAGGTCCTGGAATGGATGCGTTTCTACTCGGAGGAACACCGCGTCGTCCTTTTGCGACTCTGTTGCCACACTTCCTCTCACCGTAGCAACCTCTTACTTAGTTACCTGCGACTGCGACGGTTTCGATATCAACTACTCGTAAGTGACGTTTAGCCTTCATTAATGTGTCATGTGTCAGACATGTACTAAAGCTTCTGACTGCCAGGTGTGCAAAAACCTACTGTCCGGACGCTACCTCCTTCCAATCTCAATTCGCGGACTCCTACAGCAGTTGTACATCTTTGTTCTCTGATGGACTTGCAGTGCCTACTACGATGGCGGAGACTAGTTCGACTGCGGTCCCAAGCGCTAGTATTACATTGATTTCCACAAGCACGACAGCTTCCCCCACTACCGAGACATCCTCCTCAGCGGCTATAACCTCGGCACCAGGGGTGGCGACAAGTGTGGCAACAGTTCAGGAACCGAGTACTACAAGCTCAAGCATCGCCGCCGCGGATCCTGCGCGCACACGAAACGATGGTATCGGGGGGCTTCTAGTAATGGTAGCCGGAATAGCGGTCCTAATGTAGGGTATGCTGGAGACGATTTTCCTATCTTATGAAGATAGCCCGATGTCCAACCTGTAGTGATATAGCAGAACATTGTACGAGCGTGGTACTTCCACGCTCTCGTTGATCCTGGCTATGCTTCCCCAAGTCTCGAAACGATGACTTCAATGTGACGAGCGAATGAAGCTGATACGAGGTGGAAGAGACCTTCGAGATCTAACGTGCCCTAAGCAGCATATGGGAAATATGTGATTTCCTTTGGATTTAGGTGGGGTTTATGCTAGTCAAAGGTAATCTTCTTGCCTTCGGACTTTTGAACCGCCCCGGTCTTATATGACACAACAGAAGCGTCGCCATACTTCGTAGGATTAGAAGCAGTTCTAGTGAACGTCGACCCATCTTGCCCTTCTTTTCCATCCCTCCCCTCCGGCCGTCTCTCATTTTGTTGGGGTTTCCCATTCCTGGCGGGAGCGCCTTTCCCATATCTCTTCTTGTACCTGACCTGGTCGTCTTCCGCTAGCTCGATCTTGAGCTCTCGGCCGTGAAGCCTGTTGACCCACCATTTGCGCGTCTGAAACTTCTTCTGCTTGTCCTTGTTCTCTTCGCCATCTTCATCGCTGGTTTTTGTGTCATCCGCATCCCGAAAATCGTCCTCCGTCTCGATCTCTTCTTTGATCTTGACGAAGCCCTTCACGGCCCAGGCCGCAGCATCGGCTTCCTTAAACTTTACCCAGCCGTAGCCTTTGCACTTTCCGCTATCTTCAAATGTGGCGATCTTAGCCCACTCGATTTCTCCGCACTTCTCGAACTGGGCGCGCACATCCTCCTCTGTAACCTGGAACGAGAGATTTCCGACGTATATCTTCCGGCTGGCGTTATTTTGCTGCCGCGTGACCGTGTTCCCGGTAGCATTGGCCTCTACGCCATTTGTTGCGCCGCCCTCGCTTGCTGGTGTGGGCGCCTCCTTCTGTGGACGGCCTTCAAAAGATGCAGCATTCTTGATTAGGACTTTCCGGCCCTCGAGCTCGGTCTCTGTGAGCGCCATCGCCGCAACAGCCACAGCCTCCCCGTCAAAATCAACGTATGCAAAGCCTTTGTTCTGCGGCTTGTTTTGCTGTGTATCCGCATTCTGTTGCCTCGCTTGCTTATTGCGGTCCTTGTTGGTCGGCAGGTTCACCCTCGTGATATTCTCCTCTTTTATTGTGCCCCCGGAGCAATCGATAAACCACTTGAAGAGTTCCACCCTCGTCAAGGTAAAAGGCAGGTTCCCTATCCAGATTCCGTGCTCCGACCGCTTCTTCTCTTTCGTGTCCTTTGTTTTTGGTATCGGAAGACCGTCGTCGGCCTCATCGTCGCTAGATGGCTTGATAGGTAGGGGTTTACCCTTCTTGAGGAGACGTTTCGCTTTCTTGGAGGGCGGCTCTGGCAGGTTGAGATCTACTTCGATTTCGTCTAGCTGAGTCTTGCGCTTTTTGGAAGTGGACGAGGGGTCCGCCGGCGAGACTGGCTGCTCCACGTCTGCGGTAGCCATTAGGATGGTTCGGGTGTAGTATCGTAGCCAATTGGTCCGAAATTGAACGCTTCAAAACGTTTTTTCAGCGGCCCGCCCCAAAGAAACCTTGATGATGGAGTTTGGCCGCCGCAGAGGTGATGAGAGGGCATCGGGACTGGAAATTTTTCTGGGTCCGATAAGATAATCACCTTATCAGGCTCATCCAGATAACTAGAAGGAGCATCTGATATGTTTAAGCACATAGTTATATCTACATGCAGCTAAAGAGTGTTTTACCTGTATTTGCATATTTCTCATCCTCAATCCATCTTTCTCACTATTTCATTTGTTCTCACCCTTACTGAAACGATATCAAAATTAGGATATTTCACGCGCTTCTTTTATGCATTTTGGTTTAGTTCAGACTCACTATTTGCCTCAGTCGATTAAGGTTACCGAAATTAGTTTTGCAACATAGCTCATGAAAATCGATCTTACCGTAGGCATTTACTACTCATATATCTAGTATGCGAGGTGAGTAAATTCAATATCATGAGAACAAGCCCCATATAGTCGGTGAAAAAGGAGCTTGAATATGCTGAAGGGTCTGTTGTTCCTTGCCGCTGCTCAAAATTCTTGAAAAGCGTTGTGTTTACGATGTTGTAGCTCGTAGTCCACACTTATGAGCACATAAAGCGTTCAAAAGGGCCAAGTATAACCACCAGAGAAAATAGATCTCGCTACTCAGATAAAATAAGCTTTGAACTCACAAGTCCCGAAATTGAAGTATAGTTCTAGTTCTACATTTAATCATGATCGTAACTCATGAGTATTCATCTCAACGCTATCAACCAACTCATTCATGCCTCCACGAATGATCATCACGACTGACAACAACTTCATGAACATGAGTCCTGTTCTCAACAATCTGCCTCCCATTCACCAGATCATTCTCATCCGCCCTCTTCCGCGCTTCCTCCTCATCCCTCGCAATCCCCGCCTTCACATGCCGCGCAACAAGCCTCCGTCTCGCGACGTCGAACTCGACGTCCACAAACCAGCGCTCGTCCATGAGGCCCGCCGCCTCGCGCCAGGGCTCCTTGTCTAGAACCACGTAGTTCCCCTCGAACACGACGATGCGGTGGCCGGGCTGGATGGCGATGTCGTTCTCCTTGGGGTCTTTCACCGCGTGATCGAAGGACGGCGCGAAGATGGTCGTCGATGAGGCTGTGAGGGGCTCCCGCAGGGCTTTCACAAGCGAGAGGAACGATGCCCCGTCGAATGTGAATTCGGCCCCGCGACGTGCGTGTGCTGTTGCCGGGTCTGGCATGACTGAGAGCTGGGCGCGTGTCAGGTGGTACCCGTCCATGGGTACGAAGGCGGCGATGGGCGCGGTACCCTGCGCTTCTGGGTGTAGACTTTTATATCGGGCATTAAGGGCTTGTGTCACGATTTGCGAAAGAGTCGTCTTTCCTGCTTGGTATTAGCTCTGGCGGCTCGTGAGGCGTCGGATGTAGGTTACCTGAGCCTGGGATACCGCCAATTGCTATCACTGCTTAGATGTTAGTAGGTATTTCGTAAAGAGTTTAGATAGAATAACAAGTTCATGGTGTATCCTATAATTTGAGAACAGTGTGAACTAGTTAATTTTTATTTCGGGAGAACTTTATAAGTAGGAAGTAGTGCTCACTAAATCGGCGGTCCTCTGGTGTCTGCTGAAACCCGTCCCAGGCTTTGTTGATGAGGCGGTCAACTTGGTCGTTCATCTCCGGCGTAGTTCGTAGCTCTGGGGTAAGAATGCCATAAATACAATGCTATTTGCCGTTGTGATTTTAAATTTGATTACGATCATATCAAGTAATTGCAACTCTGTATAATGGCATTCGTCATGGCAGGCAATGAAATCAATGAATGGGATCAACCCCTCTATAACCCCGCCACTAGCATACACTGTACCTACTAAGAGGTACCTATGACGATGCGCCATCATTTTCACCCACATTCTCCTCGTTACACCAGTACTCTACGTACCCAAACAACAGTCATCTAGCCAGGGTAGGTAATTCAGGCAATGCGCCCTCGTTCGTAGTCCGCATTGAAATAAGCCATATACTGACTGCCTAGGTGCCTATTGACGTGAACATTACCATTCAACGTCCAGAAATGGACGAAAGCGACAGTCTTGACTCCGGGCTGCTGGGCATCGCATTGTCCGATTCAGATGCCGAATCCGGCGACACCACACCAGCCACTAAGAAGGCGTCGCAAGAGGCTCGCACCGCGCAGTCGGAGGTCGATTTCCAGGCGGTGAAGAGCACGTATCGGGCTAAGGTCGAGAACGGTGAGGTATGTATCTCTGTCTAGTTATTTCCCCCTCCCTCTTCACCGACTCTTTTGTTTCTATTATTGTTGAGTCGTGTGCAAGCACCCACGGTATATCAATCTAGCGCGCTCTTAGAAGTATCATAAAGAACATTTACTTAGGGGTATATTTCATGGAGGGCACCATACAGTGTGGCTCATTCATTAATTCATTGGCTACAGATATGGAAAACTGTGCGGTTACCGCTCGGCCCGCAGGTATCGAAGCCCGAGGTACAAACCCTGCTTCATGCTGTGGAGGAGCTGTACTTCTTCCGACGGTTCTCCGAAGGTGCTCGATTTGCTCGATCCGTACTAGACGATGACGCCGGCACGGGCAAATCGGATGGAGATACGCTGAAGACACTTTCGTACTATGAGAAAAAATGCAGTGACAAGATTCATAGTAGTTGAAGAAGTCGCTAAAAATCAAAGTTTTCACATCGAAGCATTGAAGAGAGCAGTGGTCAATTGTACGATAGAATGCCCCCAAGGACCAGTTAGATATTACTGTATATCCTATGAGTGAGTGTAAATGGTTGACACCTCTACTACCTCTAATAGCCGGACCCATTCGGGGTCTTGGAAAACCGTAGTATCAAGTCTAAACCTCTATGAAACCAAATTTTGCTGGATATACCGGAACGCCATGCTTTTATGTATTGTACCGCCGTCGGCCCGATCGCAACGGGCTTTGGACTCCTGGAAAATGCCGCAATCGTCTATGAGGTTCGTTGTACAGTCATCTCGTCAGTAGACGGGTCGTAACTGAGTGGTGATGTTTGCCAGTCGTGATAGTTACGCGACGATTAGGCCATCATCTTCCCATGGCCGCGGAGCAGCTCCTTCTGGCGCTCCTCGGCGAAGACGCGTCGGCTCATTTCGAGCACGCACTCGAAGCCCTCCTTGCCCTTCATCGCATTCTCCTTGAAGCGGGTGACGAGCGAGTCCTCGATGCTGTTTTTTATCCTCTGCCAACCGCCGCACAAAGCTGTTATCCTCGCGGCCTGCTCGAACTGGGTCTGGGTGGCGCTCAGCGGCCGGTAGATGACCGTCTCTTGGACTCGAACAAGGTTGGCCCATGTGATGTTCTGCGATACCATGGTGACGGTCTTCTCGGTTGGGTTGACGTAGGATGTCTCGAGGACTTGGCTTGTGTCTGTGCAGCCTATGACGGACTTGAGCCACTCGGGTACGGATTGCTTGCAGGTGATGAGGCGTTCTGTTCGCAGGATGCCCGTTTCCGAATCGACCGTTCGCGAGAGCGTGTCGACAGCTGTGACATGTGTGGATTTTTCATTCCATGGGCAGTACTTCTGCCAGTTGGCAGTCGATACTTCCTCCCAGGAGTAGTTGAATGTGCACGTGTTTGAGAAAACCTTCATTCTTGGGGCAGGGAAGGTCGAAAATAGAATCCTCCGAATGCTCCTACTCAGATATCCCGGGGCGAATGCCGGCTGTAGTGTTTCTGCAGACGGCTATGGTAGCAGAGCTCTATGGTGGCAAAACAGCTCTGGGTCGGATATCCGGGTCACGCGATGTCTTCCGAAATGAAGGACGAAGGCAAAATGAGTGTTGGCCAAGCGAATGCGTCGCTCGGCGAGGTCTAGCAGCAAACAAACAAATTATCGAAATGCCTTCTCGCTTTTGTTGATAGCGAAGGTGATAAGATTGCGCGCGCGGAATGCCGGGAGGATGGGGGAGAAGAGGATGTAGAGTTGGGGTGCGTGCTTTTTTCAATTGAACCGCCGAAAAATTTCATGCACAAGCCGCAAGGCGCCTGGAATTGGCTTGTGACTTTCCCGCCCGGGTAGTCTCCAGTGTATTTGTGGCCACCCGAAAGCCCGAGCCACTGAAATCCATCCCCTCTCAAAAATGCTGCAGGGCTAAACTCAAAAAGCCCATTGTCTATGCCGGATTTGGATTAGTACTATCTCTCCAGATAACGCACCGGAAACCTTGTTAATATTCGCCCCCCGATT
Source organism: Nemania abortiva (assembly GCA_022578505.1). NCBI lineage: Eukaryota > Fungi > Ascomycota > Sordariomycetes > Xylariales > Xylariaceae > Nemania > Nemania abortiva. Next base: position 18,598 of record MU392784.1, on the reverse strand, counting down.
AGTCAAGAACAGTCAAGTCCTACAGAATCCAGAACCCCATGGTACGGAGTAGATTTTACCACAATACAGAATACACAAACTCGACGTTTCGATCTGAGTAGCCGGCCACTATAGATACTTTATCACGTATAATGATTAGTGCCCAGTGAAGCTACCCGGTCAGTACTCTTCGCATGCTGCAAAAGCCATCAATCGACCAAAGCGTTGTTCGGCCTCTTCATTAAATACCCTATCACTGCTGTTACGCAAACCCGCATCTGCTTTCCAGTGATTTTCAGCAAGCTCGCTGCGAAGGGTCCTATAGCGATTTGAGCGTCCATTCAGTGGCGAAGTTCTTATAAGTAATAAGTAACGATATATTCAAGGATTCCCCACACAGCGGCTGTCAGCTGCAGTTGAAGCAGAGATAGAGTAGTAATACTACAAGTTCAAGGGGCCGTTGGGTAAGTAACATCAGCCCTTTTGGTGAGTAAAGCCTAGGTTCGGTACCGGAGTGTAGTAGCAACAAATTCAAAATCATCAATAGCTACTTGCTCTCGATCACGGCAAGCCGTTATTCAAAGACCCGGCCCTCACGGCTTTTGGCCTCTTGATGTCAGTCCGCTAATCGTAGGTACAGCATACCTAGGTATGTATGCTGCGTACATAGTATCGAGCCCAACTGCTTAAGTGCATATACACTCGTATAGCGAATAGGAGATATATTTAGAACCCCCGGTAATTTGGTAGATGTTCCCATAACCATACCTGCGACCTCAGCGTTGAATACATGGGGAGGCTATGAGTCAAGATACCCAACGATTGACGAATCACATATAGGAAATGACTCTTTATGTGAGGTCATTTCTGTCAGCTCGCACTGCCACCCGTTTGGCTCACTGTAGTCCAGTCGATTCAGCCGATGAGCGAAGTCCTTCTACGCGTTATAATAATGAGAACATCTGTGTCCAATCGATCTTTGGATGGCGGACCTCTTGCAGATCGCGCAGTCGCCATGCATCAGTCGTATGAGGAGTCCAGCCCGTTAGGCTTTGTAACAAGAATAGGCGCCAAGTGACTCTGCCATCTTCCTTCCTTTACGTCCAACTCTATGGCGGTTCAACGCGACATAAGATATGTCGTTTTCTGAGCCAGAGAAACGAAAGTAAGGATAGGGGCTAAGGTACACACGAGCTATCACACATACATACCTTATAAAAGGGCCCCCTAGCCTTCAAGTGCATCGCCATGACCTAGACTTCAAAATAACCAACAGGATGACCGATTACCTACTTTGACAACGATTCCCAATCCAAGCCGATTAAGAATATTGTCCTTTCAAAAACCGAACCTTCCATTCCAAACCGTATCGTTTCCATTCCCGGCGCCTAAGATGGCGGATAACCCTCGCACCTACAAGGATTACACAGTGGGGTGGATTTGCCACTCGATGATAGACTTCACGGAAGCCATTGCTATGCTGGACGATAGGCATCCTCAACTACCCAATCCACGTAACAACTCGTACCACCTAGGATCCATCGGCAAACACAATATCGTAATTGTCTGTCTCTTTTTTGATAGGCTCACTCCTAATAATATCGGCACAATCCCCACAGAAATAGTGGTCGCTCAGGTAGCCAAAACCTTCCCGTCTATCAGGTTCAATTTGATGGTTGGCACAGGGAGCGGCATTCCTCCCGAAGTTAGACTTGGCGATGTTGTGGTTGGGTCCCCTGTGGGCCCGACACCCGGAGTGATACAATGGGACTTGGAAACGAAAGAGAAAGGAAACAAGTTTATCCAAACTAGCCACCTAGACAGGCCACCCGACTTATTGCGTAATGCAATAACTGCGGTGAGAGCGGAACATGCTTTAGGAAGATCAAGGATACAGGAGTATCTCGATGAGATGAAGGCAAATCGCCCCCATTCGCAACCGGAATACTTTAAGTCTGATTGGCTTCAAGACGTGCTCTTTGAAGCGAGTTATGACCACCAGATGCCCGAAGGAGAGTACGAGGACGAGGACGAGCCTTGCCGCTACTGCGACAAGGCCCAGGTTATTCAGAGGGAGCCTCGAAGTATGCTTGTTCACTATGGGTTGATCGCGTCTAGCAAAAGGGTTGTTGAGACCGCTGCTTTTCGAGACCAACTTATCGAAGACGTTGGGGAAGAAGTGCTCTGCATTGAGACAGGGGCAGCCGAGATGGTGGGCGAGTTTAATGGTCTTATCATTCGCGGGATCTGTGATTATGCAGACTCACACAAGAACGAAACTTGGCAGCTATACGCAGCTGCATTGGCTGCCGCATATGCTAAGGAGCTTCTGAGAAATATCGCGCCAAGAGAGACAGTCACAGAATAGATAGTTCGGGATACGTTCACTAATAGTCTTTAGTCCCAACCTTGACCACGCTTCTGTTAAAACAGTTTCATAAGTAATTTTACAGCAGTAGTGGATTATAATTCCTTGATTTTCTTATAAATTTTCTATTTATTAGAGATTTAACTGATTTATGTAAAACTCCATGATGGTAAATGAATGTGAGCCGCTATAAAAGATCCACGATGCGTCGAACCAATACCAACACTTTTATAACGATGTCTACGTTTTAATATCTTGTGACGCGTCTATATTGCTACACGGTAAGTGCCTACCTAATCCCTCTTGCACACAATACTCTACCCGCCAGTCACCCATAACGTGTCCAAAATACAAGCCTCTAAACATGCTTTATAGGGCACTAGTCTAGGTAGTGATTTCCCTACGGGGTCGTCGCTGCCCACCATTCTGCTATCTCGCAAAACTCGATGGAAGCCCCTCTCCTAGTTGTGTCCCATATGAAATGATGGTGGTTTTCAAACTTGGTATATTTCTGTATTCTTCCATTGCTTCACTTCACAACCGGAAGCAAAGGCTTAATCCGGTCGGGAGTAATCTCCGGCCTGCCAATATATTTAATCCAAGAATAAGGATCCTCCATTTCGTCACCGAGCATTGTCGACGGATTGCCCTGGTGGAACTCTGGCCACTCATTCGCGACGCCCACCGAGCCAACCTCGGTCTTATACTCGTCCCAAAGGGCCAACAACTCCTTCATGAGTTCCGGAAACTGCTCCGACAGATCATTCACTTCCCCCGGATCGGCCTTCATGTCGAACAATTCCCACCTGTGCGGCCCCTTCGGCGCCGGCACGAACGTGATCTTCCAGTTGCCCCGACGCACTGCGCCGGAGCCCCGGATCTCAAAGCCAACGGCGTAGGTGGCCGGGTGGATCTCTAATATTTCTTTGCCGTTCTCGCTCCCGTTGGTGATGGAGGACAGAAAGTTCGTCCAGCTGCGGCCGCGGAGGGGGGCAATTGCGCGACCTTGGTAAGTGGCAGGGTGTTGGAGATTAGCTAGGTCGAGCACAGTGGGCACTATGTCCATTACGGTGCAGAAGGCGTGAGTTATTACTCCGCCTTTGGGGCTGGCGGTGCTGTTGCCGCTGTCCTTGGCAATGGGTGGTCGCACCACGAGCGGTACGCGACATCCGCCTTCAGTGGAATGCATCTTGTATAGACGTGAGGGCGCTGTGGCGGCTTGCGCCCACCGGCATCCGTACCAGACGAAGCTGTTGCCGCGACCGATGTTGTCGAGGCTGTTGTCATAGTACTTGTGGACATGTTCCATGATACTCGTGCCGACGATAGCCTCGGCTTCAAAGCTAGCGCCCTCGGCACCGTTATCACTCATGAACAGCACGAAGGTATTGTCGTATTCACCGGTCTTCTTGAGGTGTTCGAGAACACGGCCTATGTTCCAATCCATACGGTCGACCATGGCCGCGAAGACCTCCATCGCGCGGCTGGAAGATTTGCGAGTCTCTTCGTCGAGGTCGTCCCAGTTCTCGGGTTTCCCGTCGACAAAGACTACGTCGTGGGCTTTGACGTGAGGTTCTACCATGCCGATTTCTTTGAGCTTTGCGATGCCTATGCTGACGCCGCGTCAGCTTACATGTTCAAGCAAAGATGGGTATCGTAGGGCCACAGAAGATGAGGGACTTACGTTTTTGCCGCAAAGCCTCTGGACCGTCCTCATACCAGCCCCGATACTTCTCACAGACTTCGCTGGGTGCCTGTAATGGCCAATGCGGAGCACTAAAAGGCAGATACGCAAAGAAAGGCTTCCCCTTTTCTTCTTCCGTGCGACCGTTGAGATAGTTTATCATAGTGTCTGCATAAGTATCGCTACTATAAAAGTCATCCGGCAACTTGGCGATGATGCGGTTGTCTTCGACATGTAGTGCCCTAGTTGCCGTCTCGAAGAACTTCCCTGGCTCTGTGTGCGGATCTTGGTACTCTGGCTCGTAGGCGTAGTGGTTCGCGCAGCCCGGCAGAAGCGCAAAGGACCTTTGGAACCCGCGCTGGCTCGGCCAGTGCTCGGGTTTCAGGCCGAGGTGCCATTTGCCGGCCATACAGGTAAAGTAACCACCGTCAGACAAAAGTTGTGGGAGGGCTACCACGCGCTCGTTTAGGTACCCTTCGTGGCCTGGTTTGCCGTAGTGGGCGGGTGAGGAGCGGGTGATTTCTTGGAGCTGGCCTAGACCCGCGATGTGGTGGTCGGTGCCTGTTGGGTTCGCTTTGTTAATAAGGTTCCGTGTGTTTTGAGATTGTCCCATCGTATCCAAAATTTGCTTCTTACATTGCTTCATGATTAGGGGGAAACCTTAGGCGGGTTACTTACCGGTCATCAGCATAGACCTCGTCGGCGAGCAGGCGGCGGCCACATGGTAATTGGTGAAGCGCAAGGCATTTGCCTCCTTGGCAAGTGCATCGATGTTGGGCGTCAAGATCTCAGAACCAAAACAGCCACAGTCACTGAATCCAAGATCGTCGGCAACGATGACGAGAAAGTTGGGGCGTGTCTCTGCCATCACAGCTTGTTTTACTATGATAATTCGCACTTCGACATCAATTGGGATATAACTCTAATCCAGGAGAAAACAAAACATCTGGAAATTCCATGATCGAGACGATGACCACCTAGTCCTACATGATGAAAGCATCGCGCGTTTTGGAGATGTCGCCCACTCTTAATCGCGGGGTCGCCGCGAATCAGATACTGCCCAGCCACGTCAGACCCGTATGCGCCAATACGCAGACCAGATTGATATGCCCTCTTTGACGATCATTCAGACCGGCTAGGTATTCCTTCCTTTAGGTGACTGTTGTGAAAATCCCATATCCTGATTATCAGATTGAAGGAAATCAATCAATTAAAATCCCAGGTGTTGTTTCCTCAATCTGCAGCATCACACCATCAACATCACCGATGGGAACCGCTAGAAGTCCTATCTCAAAATGACGGTGGTGTCAATCACGCCACAACCCCTGTTTTCGCTGCTGCGGGGATCCCAGACACTAACTAGACCACTATTCGATACCGGCAGGCTTGAGAATAAAGCTATGAACTGATGTAATACCTACCGAAAGTTGCTGTGCCAAGACAATAAACATCTCCAATCTCGTCGAGCCTTCTCAAGAGACCGCTGTCACGCAAAAGCTCTTGAAGTTAGCACTTCTCGTGCTTCTCTCAGCTTCGGCTTCGCTTCTAGGTACCAGTTTGTAGGCAAATAACAAGCCATCGGCATCGCAATAAAATGCCGGGCGATGCACCCCAGGACCTGAGTGTCGTTGACATGTCGTTGCGTCAGCGCCTAAAGCACTTCAACGGGTTCCTCGCATTCCTGCTCGTCTTCTCGGGATTTTGCGCTTTCAACTACGGCTACGATGTACGAACATCCCATTAAAAACTCCGTGTATGTACTGGTCTAGGGGAGATTTACTTATCATTATCGTCCTAAAGGTCGGAACGTTTGGTGGTGTGCAAGGTCTTCCTTCTTTCACCCGAAAATTTGGTGAATGTGATGAGGATGGGGTTTGCGCTCTACCCGGGTGGCTATCGTCGGTCATGACGGCTACGCCATTCCTGGGGAAGGCTCTGGTGAGTCTTATACTACTGGAGGTTTAAAACAAGACGCAGAGTTTGAACACCGATATTGTTAGGGATGTATTGCAGCTGGTTGGATCGCCGAAAGATTCGGCCGTAAAGCTGCATTTTATCTCCTCTGCATCGTCTCTATAGTGTGAGTGTTGCCCGGGAAGCCTCTATGATGTAATATCATCTGACCGACCGGTCGGCAACTGGAATCAGCGGCGTCACGTTGCAGACAACTTCTGTCACCTCTCGAGCCCAGTTCACTTTAGGTCGTATCATCACCTACGGGCAGACAGGCATAGCGATCGTGCTTGTTCCGATCTATCAAGCCGAAACTACGCCCAGAGAGCTCCGCGGCATGTTCGCATCGACGATCCAGCTGATGATCGTGTTCGGACAAGTAGTCTCATCGCTCGTCACCTACGGCACGAAAAGCATTCCGAGCACCGCCGGTTGGAGAATTCCTATCGGGCTACAACTCGTCTCGCCAGGAATCCTCCTTCTCTTGCTTACATTTGTTCCAGAATCCCCCCGCTGGCTGCTCGACCGCCAGCGAGACGATGAAGCGTTCAACAGCCTGCGGAAATTAAGAAAACACTCTAGCGATGAGGATATACATTTAGAGATTGAGTCGTTGAAATACGCTTGTGCTCACGAGGATAACGGGACATGGGCGGAAGTATTTGGCAAACCCAATAGAGTATGTCACACCTTGCAAAATGTCCATTCAACACTCACGACGGCTTCTCATATCACCCCTGTGTCTTAGATTCGCACAATCGTTGCCATAGTTGCCATGTTCGGTCAGCAAATCACCGGCCAGACTTTTCCTAGCCAATACGGCGTCATTTTCTATCAATCCCAAGGATTTGGACAGAAGGCCTTCTTGTACAACGTTATTGGGAACCTAGTCTCCCTTGTCGCCTGCTTTTTGACGTGGGGCTATGTCGATCAGGTTGGCCGTCGACCCCTACTCATGCTTGGGGGCTTCTTCATGGGCGTCTGGCTCTTTGTTCTTGGCGGACTAGGCACGATGAAAACCGAAGACTTCACCCCAGCCACCTCAAATCTCCTAGTCGCGTCGCTCCAGCTCTTCAGCGTATTTTATAACTTGTCGTGGGCGCCTATGTAAGTTAGCCTATTGATACTCTTGCTCTTACCTCCAAAGTAGAGGTCGACAGCTGGCTGACTCTTTCCAGCTCCTACGTCGTTGTCTCCGAAGCCGCGACTCTGCGCCTCAAAGAAAAAACCAACCTTCTCGCTAGCGTCTTTTCTGTGTTGACGACCTTTGTAGTTAGCTTCACGACCCCGTACCTCATCAACGCCAATTACGCCAACCTCGGGGGCAAAGTCGGTTTCATCTACGGTAGCTTTAACTTTGCCATGGTCGTTGCGACGTTCTTCGTGATCCCCGAGATGAAGGGACGGACACTCGAGGAGATCGATCAGCTCTTCGCGTCGGGCGTCTTACTGCGCAAGTTTGGAGACATCAAGACTAGAACTGCACAGGAGTTATATGAGTCTGATATTGATAAGAAAGCAGACAATCAAGAATATGCTTAAAATAGGGCAATCAGCGTTCGGACGGCTGGGATAGCTTGATGATACTGAGGGGATCGTTGTATAGCTTTCAAACTTAAATAGAAGCGGTATCATTTACAGCAAAAACAGCAGTATACCCCAGGAAAATTGAACCGTCCCGTTTCTTTCAATACGGTACACTAGTAGGTTAACACACAGATAGCAATATGAAGAACTCAGCCCAAGAGTCTGTGCTAACTCATCGTGTAGGTTGTAGTAGTACGGTCTACCTTATTGCTGCTGGGCTTTTGTTTTGTTATTGGCGTGTTAAATTGATAAAGCATTATATTAAAAGAAATAGAATAGTTAAACTGCAGGCTTTATTGTTGGTACGTGGTGTTGGAGAAGCGGTAAGTGCTCAGGGGTGTATTTTGAATAATGATGGGGTTGCATGAGTCCTAATATTTTCAACGGTAATCCTGCAATCGTACTTCTTTACAGCAGCGCCCGGTCATAACAAAATGTCACTCTAATCATCGTTCTTGCTGCCCCCGGTCTCACGTTAGACCCCTCCACCCCTCCTATAGTCCTAGACCGCCCCCAACCTCTCTTCTCCGTTTGAAGCAAAGTGCTACTGTCTCGACAATCTGAGAAAATATCTTGAGAACATGATACTTTGGGATGCTTCACCGAATTCAATAGATTCGATATTCATCGGAATTTATGTAAATGACGAAGATGGACGGGCGCGTTGGCGCTTACCACCACTTGTATGCCAAGGGATAGTCGAATGGCTTCGAGGCTCTTTTCAAATGAGAAACATCAGCAATTGAGATATAAAAGTAACCCCTACACAATCAAGCAGTTCAAAGAAGCCCTGCCCGCGTGGGTTTCTGAGAGATGGAAGACACCCGAATAACAGACAATACGATTCAATTGATTGTTTTCCTTTCATTCATCGGAATGAAAAGCTGGAAGTAGCTGTGGGAAACCTAGACGAGAGAAACCAGGGTTGAATCTAAGGGAGAGTATTGTACTAAGCATGTCTACCTTGTTCTAAGGGAGACCAAGCTACACTTTGGTCGACGCAATCTGAAAGTCGTACCCTCGCTACTAGCCTAATCCAAGGAATGACCAAATGTGAGCCAGGAGACCCCTAGCTTTGTCGAGAATAGAAATTACCAATTGCCCGACGTACCTCCAAGCTCGGGCAGCCGACGAACCCAGCACTAATGGGCTGCCATGTAGTTACACATCCCAGTGAACTTCAAGGACCGATAGCTGAGATTCCATGGTCTCATACACCTTATGAAGGACAAATCGCTCATCCGCCGCCGCGAGAAGTGATTTCCATTCGTCTAGATGTCTCTCGTTGCTGTTGAAGTAAAATTTCAACGCCATGTCAACCGACCTAGGAAGTTTTTTATGTCAATAAGGATTATGAGTTCACCTGTCACATCTATAAATACGGTTGCATACCTCATAGTTCGCTCTCTCCATAATGGACTAGCACTGTTCGGCCCTGGCATACAAGCGTCCTGAATGAGGATCTTGGTTCCGCGCTTGAGGGCCGGAATCTGAGCTTTCAAGATGTTGACGGCGTATTTATCGCCCCATAAACGCAGGACCATGCGGAAGAAATAGACGTCTGCTTGCACCGTCTGTTCCTCAAAGAGTTCGTGTGGCTGGAACTGGACGCGCTCTTTCAACTGGTCGGGAACGGCGGAGTCGGCACCTTGAATGATCGGGGGCGCATCCTGGACAAGCAGCTTGAGGTTGTCAAACTTACTTGCCAAGTCTATCGCGACAGAGCCTCGTTGTCCACCCACGTTCACGATGTATACATTTCCGAGGGAAGCCCAATCATAGGCCTTGTGAACAAACCCGTCTCCGCAACCCGGGACATGGTCTAGGATTTTCATGCCGCTTTCAAAACGCATCGCCGCCTCAGGGTCTGATTTAAGGACTTCGAATACCGACTTTCCATTGTTGGCAAGGGCGAAGGCCTATAAAAATCAGTATTAGTATGAGTAAGAGGGTCCACCAGGCATAGAACACGGTTAGTACTTACAGTCTCCTTGACTTCTTGGGAGGCTGGCCATTTCTCAATCGCTTCTCCAACCTAGTATAGAGTATCTGTGTTAGAACGACGCTCTCCGTGCTTCATATAAATGAGGCGCCCTTACTCTGGGAATAGCCGGCCAGGTATCACGGCTCTCAAAGTTGGCCCAGGTGGTAATGTATGGGATGGCTAAGAACTTGGAGATCTTGGTATGTGCTACCATCTCTGGTTCCGGTTCGCTCAGGATACGCATAGTTATCGCATATCGAAGCAGGCGTCTAACCAGCCCCTTATCTAGCTTCGTCTTTTCTGCAATATCTTCAAAAGAGACCTTGCTGCCAAAGGGGATCATGTCCAAAATCTTGAACCGGACAATAGAGTCAATGCCGATGACATTCGCGGCCTTGAGAATATTAGTTTCTGAGCACCTAGCTAATCCCAAGAGATCCTTACACCTGCGAATCTGTAGAGCAGCATCAGAGGTTCTAAGAGCACCTCATGGAGCTCAGCAGTTGCGTCCAGGACATCATCCCGAATTTTGTGCAACTCGGTAGGGAGGGTTGGGGGGCTATCCTCAGCAAAGGATGGGGACTCGAGTCCCTGGGCTGATAGATGTTCTTGTAGCTCTGCAACTGAGCTGCTTATCTTCGCAGCCAGTTCGACGATTTTGGGAGTAGCGTCAGGTGGTGACATTTTGACCGAGAAGGAAGATGGCGAAATCTAAAGGGTAGCGCGATAGGTGAGATGCGATATCTAATCTCACAGAGGTGGAGCTTGAAAGAGAGTTGCGATTATTATTAGGCCCTGCCTCTCTGCCTCTTTGTCATTCAGCCCCTAGCGGCAGTTAGAGCGGAGAGGATTACATCCGTGTCTGAGACAGCAGGCTACACATCATTTTGGGCCCACGAGCGTTGGGATATTATTGATGCAAGGGCTCTTCCAACTGCATGAAACCACCAGAGGCCGACTGGAGCAGGCTCTCGGCTGGTACAAGATCGACCCAATCATCGACAAGGGATGGGAGAACACTAGTGCACGGTTTGCGCCCGGATTCCGTCCCAGGTTGTACCAAGACCAGTCTCTCGACAGGTACTACTTAGTACCCGTGACCCCGCAAAAGCTAGGTATCTATTATAAGAAGTACCTCGTAGGTACATCCGTACGTACGATCGGCCTGTGTCATTGAGCCCACCTAGACCTGCCACCTCTCCCGGCTAGACCTCGTCCCCTGCTGCTTATATCTAGTTTAGTTTGCCCCATTTTATACCTATTTTGGTAACTGGACTAAAATTAGGTAATTTTGTAGTTATAAGGGTTAACCTTAGAAGTATTGCAAAGTATTTAAGTTGCAATAGCTAGCCTGTCACAACTGCTGGCGCTGCGGCTCGGAGGCAGTATATAATGTGCGGAAGCCCTGAATATCCCAAGTCGAGGGATATTGCCGAACCTTTTGGTTCAATGGCGTACGACAGGGCTTGCGCCGTGACATAGCCAAACTGTACGTATACGTTGAATAGAATACCGGTTATAAAAAAAAACTAGCATCGACTGCAAAAAAAAACGTTTATATAGCGTTTTCTGCTATACACTTTTATTAAGTACCGCAGTTAAATATTAAAGTAAGCGTGTTACGATTAAGTAGTTCGGATTGATCGGAGTTAGTAAGTTAATACTATGCGACTACTTGTTGTTACCTCTACAAGATCGTTAACTGGCAGGGGACGAGGTCTAGCGAGAGAGGTGGCAGGTCTAGGTGGGCTCGTGTCATTGGCACGATAATTATAACTGGATATATGAGGTATTGATTGACCTTCTTCCAAGCTACTGAGTGCCTTTCCCATCACCGTGTTAGTAGCCCTCAGGTGGAGCCTATACATATCGTTAAACTGTGTAGACGTAACGGCGTCGTTTTTGAAGTGTGACAGCAATTTAAAATGAATTACAACGCTACCGAATATGAGGCGCTGACAGATCTGATTGAATCGCATCTGCAGCGCTGGGACGGTGCTCTCGAAACGGTCGGGGATGAGAGAATTCGCCGTCGCCTAGTCGAGGGCGGGCGCAAGCTTGCCGAGTCTCTGGAATTACCTAGAAAGACGTGTCGTAGAATCCAATACTCGGTTTGTAGAGTTCCACTAACCCCCTTTTTGCTCAAGAGCTGCTTTGACTCACTGCAGCCCAACAATCACTATTAGCATCTCGTACTACCTATTGCTGTTGTCGGAGCGGACACTGGGGTTTTCTCCGCGTTGTCGTCGGAGAACCGTGCCTTTGGCAGCGCCGAGCTCGCAGAGAAGACGGGCGTGGACATGCAGCTCTTGAGTAAAATAGCATCTATTACCATTCACCCTAACATAGAGATGGTTACAAAATTCCCAGGGAGATTATTACGGTATTACCAAGCCACTGGTATAGTTTCCCGGGTTGCCAACGATGCATACCAGTGGAGCAATGTTCTAAGGAGCGAGAATCACGGCGATTCACTTCGATTCACGTAAGCACATATAATAAAACAACTCACTTACTTGACTTTTAATGACGTGGCATATAGACATAAAATCATTGCGCAATGGAGTTTGAACCTTCTAGAGTGGTTCCGGTCAACTCAGCATAGGCCCCCTGTCGGTGTTATACCCACAGCTCAGACAAGCGCGATCCCCACCGAGTTAGATCCCTTTACCTATTTGAAGCACAACCCTTGGGCATTGAAACTTCACCAATCGCATATGGCCGTCCAAAGGGTGGGAAGAAAATCATGGATCAATGCCCTCGACTTCGAAAAACGCTGTGCTGCCCAGGACAATATAACCAGCTCAACAACTTTTCTGTTTGTTGATATCGGGGGCGGAACGGGATCCCAGTCTCTTGCGTTCCGGCAGCGATATCCAAGCCTTCACGGACGAGTTCTCCTTCAAGACAGTCCAGAGGTCGTAGAGCGCGTCAGAGAAATGTTTATAATAACGGCAAATATCGAGACGAAGGCATACAATTTCTCTACTACGCCGCAGCCCGTTCGAAGAGCCAGAGCTTATTACATGCGAAGCATCTTCCATGCTTGGGCAGACGACAAATGCGTGGAGATCTTGCTCAACATCAAGGCCGGCATGACTGAAGAGTCGGTCCGCATTCTTGATATAGTTCTTCCCGAGAGGAATGTCAAAGGCCAGGAGGCCGATTTCGACATAATTAGAGGTCATGATTTGCGTAGGTAGGTGCTGCTTTCCCAGAGCTTTCTTCTAGATGTAATATAAGTATCTTGCAAAATGAAACGCGGAGGTCCGCTAATTGTCGGCTAGTATGTAATAAGTGGCGTAGAACGCACTGAAGGTCAATGAGTAAATCTGCTAAACGATGCTTGGTTGAAGGTTCGTGAGGTGGTGAAGTGCGACGAGGATTATGAAGACGCTTTGATCATCGCAGGCCTTGCTGAACCGTGCGTATTTGCGACCAACTGGCGCGTCCGATAGACTCTGGAGGGTGGTCTGGAAATTCAATCAAGAGGTAGTATTGTCAATCAAATAAGAACCATGCTTCAAACCCCTATTTATTCATTCCGTGGGTAGTACCCCCTATATTATAACAGGGGCTGTATTCAGGGCTTGGAAGGTGACTTCAATTCAACAATAATCTTCAAGGACTTGACTAGGTCCTTGGGCCTAGGTACTCAATACGGACGGACGTGACTGGCTGGCTTGATTCGATATACAGCGGTCCCGATGGTGACTAACTTTCGGGGTGTATCAATTGACTTATAAGCGAGGGCTGAATATATTCGTGTTCAATACTGATAAGACATTCGAAAATACAAAGGTGTACCGTAGGTCTTACAGCCGGAGGTAGGCAAGGTAGGTGTTCGTTGCGAGTAACATAAATCTAAAGAGTTGACGAACGACTGGTTTAATTGTCGCGTTACGTATTATTTGTCGTACTAGTAAGGAGTAATTCACCGAAGTTGCTGGGAGATCGATGACATGGGAGACTGTAATCCGGTTTGTGACGTTAGTTGTTTCTTACAAACACCGTTTAAATAGGTGCAAAAGAACGCAAACAACGGAAGGTAAATTATAAGCCTTATTATTAAATGATTATATCTAAGCAAAAAGGAGTGAAATAACTGTCGTGCCTTTGACTGTGATGTACAATTGACGAACTAACTTCGTCTCTAAACAGTTTGCTCCAAGAAACTCAGAATGTGCAGTCAAGCTCAAAGAGCTTGCAAGTATGGGGAACATTTAAAAGGGCAAACCTTAACCTCAAACTGCCTCCTTGACCTCCTCTACTCGGCCATCAGCACCTGTGCTGTTAATTTTGGCTTCTGTAACATCCACCTCTTTCTTTCGCAAGTCATTCCATCCCATTCCCCACGAGGCAATCCCGCAAAGCGCCGCAAAGGCCACTGCTAAGTAGTAGATCCGGCCCAAGCTGTTTGAGTATGCAACCTCTACACCGTTCAGGTCTTCAGGCGAGACGATGGAGCGGAATCCGGAGGCACCGGCATCAATAATAGCTTGGGCGTCCGCGTGCGGAGCAAATCGCCGAATTTGCGTCGGTAAGCTCGCGAGAAATATCACGTTGTAGAGGGTGTTCGCGATGGCCGGTCCAATCGCCTGGGAAAAGACCATAAAAGCGATACCGGAGGCTAGCTCTTCACCGTCCATCGCGGCTTGTACAGCGATAATAGGCTAGTATTTGTAGAGAAAGTCAGAACTATACAGTAGAGAGGTGTGTTGCTGCGCAAAGAATACATACCATTTGCAGCCCTGACCCAAAGCCAACGCCTACAAGAACCTGGAATCCCACCCAACGGGCAGTCGAAGTGCTGGGTTGAAGGAGAGAGAGAAGACCTGTTCCAGTGGATAGGAACACTGAAGCGAAGAGAGTTATAGGAATAGTATAGCCGATCTTTTGTACTAAATCAAATGTCAATACCGACAGCAACTATTTCATGGATAGATGCTCTTCAACTTACCCACGCCGCCTGAGGCGCCAGCACATACGAGCTGAAACAGGATCAATGGAAGAATATATACGCCGCTCAGTACTGCGCTCGCTCCCTTGACAGCTTGAAAATAGATCGGGAGATAATATATTGCTGCATAAAGCGCTGACGTCTGGGAGGCGTTGTATAAGGCAGCGGCCAAGACATTTTTCCGGCGGATCAATGCGCGGGGCATCATGGCATCCTCACCGCGATGTCGATTCCATAAGAACCAGACGGCTAAGGTGGCAACCGCGCCCACAAAGAGGCCGATTACCTGAGAGGAATTCCATGGATAGACCTGGCCGCCAAATTGAAGAGCGAGGAGTAATTGCAAGATCGCGGGCGCGAATAGAACAAACCCAACGAGATCGAGATGGTGATGTAGCCTCGGCAGCAGCGATAGAGCTTTCGGTTTGATTGTCGGTTCAGGAACACGTAAGACAAATATGGAGAGTGCTGCTACCGCGCCGATGGGTAGGTTGATATAGAAACCTGGTATCGGTAATTACTTAGCTAATGGTTCGAAAAACCGGGTAAGGTAAAGCGGCAAGCGTACACCAACGCCAGGTAACGTAAGATGTGAAAGCGCCTCCGATGAGAGGCCCTAGAACTATTCCAAGGAGATTAACTGTTAATTTGCCAGTAAGCACGAGTGATATCCAGTTGTACCAGGAGTGATGCTGGAACTCACAGCCCAACGTGAAACCCAGCAGTCCTAGCCAAATTTATGCGTCAATACCTCGTCAGACGTTGCGATCAATCGATCTCGCTCACCTGCTCTCTTTTCAAGAGGCGCGCTGCTTGATACTATAGCGATAGTGCCGGTAGCGACACCCGCACCACCAAAGCCCGCGATGAACCGCCCGGCAATGAAGACGGCCGATGAATTGGCAGCGCCGCAAATGACGGAGCCGATCTCAAACACGGCAAAAAAGACCAAAAAGGTCCACTGTTGAGGTACGATCAGACAGGACTCAAACATAAGGGCGGCGCAAGGTTCTATACGAACTTTTGTGTTGAAATACTTGTAGATTTTCCCTGTCAACGGCTGTGGTGACGCACTTCAACAGCATCCAGCAATGTGAGACGGTTGGACATGTGTAAATGCGGATGGACCCGGCCTACCTTCCAAACTGATAGGCACTGGCGTACCAGCCAACGTCGCCGAGGGAATGAAACTCATCAGTGATTTTCGGAATGGCCTAAGTCGCACAGTCAGGTTGTGTGACAAGCTCAAAATTCAAAGATGTAGCCCTACCGTGCTGACGATCATGAGATCCAGAAGTATGAGGAAGCTGGCAAACCCGACGGTTGCTACAATGATGGCGAGCTTGACGCCGGTCACGTACTCAGGATCGGGTTTCGGCTCAATGGCAGCCGGATGTCTGCTCGCGTCGGCATCCGTACTGTCAGCGAGCTGAGGGACGGCTTTAGGCGAAGGAGCGAGCTTAGAAGAGGAATCGTGGTTGAGGGACTGGGGTGCAGCCATCGTGGATTTTGGTGCCACTAGCAGTGGTGGCGGCGTGAGATGCTGAGATAAAGAGAAACGAGACTTGAGTTTAGAAGAGGGAGAGCTAGGGCTCGAGAGGTCGGCCAGCCAGCCTTGTCACAATACACTTTACATATGTAGAGTGGGGGCGAGCACCCAGTCGGGTGTCCGCAATTTCTTACACATATTTCATTTATGACTTGTAAACCCCCTGAACGTCTATTCGCCGCTTCTTGCCTTCTGCGCGTCTCTACTTCACCCTCGTCGTTACCGTTGTTATCCAGTTCCTGATCACATATTTATCTATCATTTTCTCTGTATTGCGGTATTCGGCCCGCCCTGCACCCGCCTGTGAGTGCATTGACACAGTGATTCGTTACCGGCTTACCCTTCTGCTGCGACCTTACAGCCGCCGGATCAAGAGCGCGAGTTGATGTGTGTCGTCTTTCCAAGCCGAAATATCGCTAGCCGAACTATGGGAGAGATGATAGGCATGGACAACCCGCATTTGTACTTTCGCCGAAGGCGAACCTCTTTCATCGCCTTGCTGGTCTTTGTTCTACTTGTGGCGGTGAACTGGCGCTACTTCTACAATCTGGGAGATCGGGTGCGCCAGACACGTCCCGGGTCTTATCAATATGAGGTGGAGAAAGACATTGTGCCTACAGACGATGAACTCGATTGCCTGTACGGCAAAACAGCTCCAATCAATGACCACAGCATCGAACGAATTCCCAACAATGCCCACTTCATATTTGGCTTGTCCAACCCTTACGACGGGGACACCGGCTCGTTCGATTTTCTAGCTTTTCTTGCTGTCCGGAGTGCAGTAGTAGGCTTACAGGCCAGCCGCATCTTCCTCCACTATACCTACCTCGCTAATCCCCCCTCTCCTGAACCCAACAAAAACCCTTTCTCCAACCCCTGGGTTAATCGTCTGAAAGACAAACTCACCCTTGTTTATCACCCCCCAGAGGAAAGCAACAAAATAAAAGATAAATCTGGGGCACGGAAAGCTGCCCATATTGCTGATGTTCTACGCCTCCAAATTCTCAGCGAGCAGGGTGGTATCTACCTTGACATGGATGCGTTCACACTACGTCCATTCACCAACATCCTCAACTCTCCCCGCGATATTTTCATGGGCCACGAAGGTGGCAATCGTGCCGGAATGGCCAATGCTATCATAGTCGCTAGGGCCGGCAGCACTTTTATCGATCGCTGGATTGCTGAGTATGATCATATTGATTTTGAAAAAGAATGGAATTATCACAGTGTGATCTTTCCAAAGGAACTGTAGCAGGAAATTCCGGATGATATTTGTGCCTTACCCCCGATATCCTTTTTCTGGCCTACGTGGACTTGGCATCATATCGATTGGATGCACCAACGCTTAAGCCAACACGAAGCTCATTATTGGACTGAACAAATTGAACTAAATGGAGGCAGCCCGTTTAATCGTCAGCCTACATACCATGCCTAGAATCAAATGGCCCGTGAAAGATATCTTAGGCACCTAACACCGAAGTTGTTCGCACCCAAAATACCCGATTCAACTTGTTAATGCGGAGGTTCTTACCGAACGACGTCTAGAGTATTAATCATTTGGTGTAAGCGACAAGAGGCCAAAGCGGCACCGCAGGGCTACCCGCAGAAAGGACCTTTGTCATCATTTTGGATAAAACTTCTTAAGACGCTAGTTGGGGCCCGAGTGCCAGCGGTCAAAGGTTTTCTGGCAATCCGGCTTACTACACCTTTCCTCCGAGTGAAATCCCCCACCCTTCAAGTTTTAGTCTCGTGGCTTACCTCGAGACTTCCCAGATCGTGACCTTAGCTGACTTATGGTTTTCGACCTTGATTTCGTAGGCTCAGCGGCCCTGTCAAAATTGAGCCGCAGCCTACCAGAATAGCCCAAATTAACTGTGTGCATGATTGGCGCATTTCGGCCGGCCTCGTTGAACTTCCTTTAAAGTATAAAATTAGAGGTAAATTTGTATTGCAATGGGGCGTGTTTCAGAGGCTATTAAACGTGGTTGAATACTTGCAGAGCCTCCCTCTTGCGCAGCTCCTTGATTATACGCGAGGGTAAGCTAGCTAAAAGTAACGGCTAAGAAATATAGTACATAGTTTATAAGAATCTTGGGAATTTATATATGGTGATTACGAGTTTTAAATTTTAGGTTATAAATAGCTATAGTTATATTAATTAAAAAACTAGTCTAGCAGTAATAATATTATGGAAATACTTATAATATATATAGCAAACTAGTATAAAGTGTTATATTTAGCTACTAGTATTACTAGCTATTATTTTTAATATTTTTATTTAAATTATATATTTATATAAAACTATTGCTATTTTTTTAAATTAATTGTTTTTTTTTATATTTATAGTTATATATAGCTATTAAATTATATATTTTTAAAGCTTTAATAAAATAGGTTTTTTAGCTTTATTTATTTAGTTATTTTTTTTAATAAGTTTATAAAGTATTTTTTTTTATTTTTTTAACTAATATTAATATTATATTAAATTTATATTATAGTTATTTTTTTTTTTTTATAAATATTAAATAAAAATA